>CM067303.1:11640335-11752835 GCA_034231615.1 Meghimatium bilineatum
TATTTGAGATTGAGAAAGACAATCAAAATCAAAATCAATGTGTCTCGTTAGATGGATAAATAACTAAAATGTCAGAGGATGTCCGGTAAAGTGGGGAGTTCCACAGTTACAAAACAAATAAGTGATAAAAGACTATATAAAGTTAATAATGTTACTATAATACGAACTATCAAAATAAACGAAACAATGTAGAAACTAACTAACAATAAACGCAATAACAACGATTGTTTTCACGTTGCGGTCCAAACGGGACATTTCACAAGAAACGAAAACACACGAAAATACCAAAAAACTTTTGTATGTACAAAGTTGTATTTTTAAAAAAAATTGTTTTTGTGCACTTGTTTAATGTAAATCTTGTTTTATGTCTGTGTTGTGAACGCGCTTCCCCTAATATTTATTAACTTCCTTTCTGTTTATGTACAAAGATGTCTTGCTATAAATATCTTAGTATATAAACATAACTTTTTGTTATTTTCGTGTATTTTGTTTCTCGAGAAAGGTCTGGTTTGGACCACAACGTGGAAACAGTCCCTGTTATTGTGTTATTGTTTAGCCCTATTTAGTTTCTACTCGTACATCGCATTGTTTATTTGGATAGTATTATTGCAACATGGTTCACTTTATATAGTCTGTTATTGCTCGTTAGAAGGATGATTGCTGATTTATCTCACATGGATTATACTGACGATATGGTCACGGCTCCACTTGTGTATGCTTCTCAAATTGGTTATGTCGAGCTGTGATACTTCTTCTTCTTCTTCTTCCACGTTCATTCTCAAACTCCTGCTGGATCATTCTTGTAGCAGGGCAATGGTCCTACTAGATTTAAAGCAGAATGTAGTCCAGAGAATGGAAATGCGTTGTGTCGCCGTTTTATTTGAGCCAATGTCCCGATACACCCGTCTTCGGCGGGGAGCTGTGATACAATTTTCATTAACATAGAGTTTGAAAATGTATCAGCATCATCATTACCAAACCCTTCAGTGTCGTAGGGGTGTCACTCTGGAAACATCACCAAACAAATTTCGCCATGCCTCTCTGCTGTCAGTTCTTTGTTCAAGATTAGAAAAATTAAATCCTGTCCAATCTTTAATATTATCAATCCACACTTTCCTCTGACCTCTTCTTCTTCTTCCTTTTAAAATGTTCCCTGCAGAATAGCTTTAGAAATGGTGTTGTGCTTCATCAAGTGACCAAACCACACAAGTTTGCAACGACTCACCACTGCCATGAGATGTTCTTGTTGTCCTCACCACTGCCATGAGATGTTCTTGTTTGCCTCACCACTGCCATGAGATGTTATTGTTGTCCTCACCACTGCCATGATATGTTCTTGTTGTCCTCACCACTGCCATGAGATGTTCTTGTTGTCCTCACCACTGCCATGAGATGTTCTTGTTTGCCTCACCACTGCCATGAGATGTTCCTGTTAGCCTGCAAAAGTATTTATATTGCTTCCAATGTATATGTTGGTTTTATTTTCTGTATAACAGAAGTACAATATGTGTCTGTAGCATTTGATTTCAAAATTATGTACTCCCCCATAACAGTCTCGCTGTACCTGCCCAACTCTGGCATGCGTACAATAGAATAAGTATTATTGGAAAATGTATATTCTTTGATGGATCTACCATCAATTTTAACACTATCTTAAAGTATCAAACCCATTCGTACATCCTTGTAATTTAGAGATCTGTGGATAACACAACCGGTTTTCTTGAATTCTAGAGTTCTAGAATTCTCGAATATATGCATTGATACGTTTCCCGTAAGGCAACGCGTAATCTTCTGTCAAGTGCCTTGATGGCGAAACCCACTGAACCATTTACTGTTGTTTTGGCACAAACATGTTTAGCCTCCAGGGACTTGTAGCAATCAGCTTCCATCACAGAAGTTTTTCCACTCTTGAGCCCTGCATTCTTTGTAGCGTTCATTCATTTTAGATCCAGTGTTTTTTTGTCTCAGAAGATCTGAAATTGTGATATCACTCAGAGTTCCATGACATTTATCAATGTCTCTCACAAGTTTTCTCCACCTGAATAGTTTCTGTATAATTTTTATAGTGCGGTGATAAGCCTTTCTCCATGATTGTCCTGCGCGTTGATCCCAAAAAGCGTCACTTATCTTGTCTGGTCTATTTGTCCATGCACCTCTCATTGGCTGGTGATACAAATCATATGCAAAGTGACCAATGATTACTCGCATCAGCCAAGAGAAGTGAAGCAGTTTCGGACCAGAGCACGGGACTACTCTAGGAAATGGTTCTCCTGTGCTATATATCACACCTCTTGCTAGCACAAAAAGAAATAGAAGCAAGATGCCGGAAAGCAAACACAGTGACCTACCAGTTTTCATCACAACGTCTTCATCGAAAGATCAAGATGTTCTTGTTGTCCTCACCACTGCCATGAGATGTTCTTGTTGTCCTCACCACTGCCATGAGAAGTTCTTGTTGTCCTTAACACTGCCATGAGATGTTCTTGTTGTCCTCAACACTGTCATGAGATGTTATTGTCCTCACTACTGCCATGAGATGTTCTTGTTGTCCTTACCACTGCTGTGAGATGTTCTTGTTGTCCTCACCACTGCTGTGAGATGTTCTTGTTGTCCTCAACACTGCCATGAGATGTTCTTGTTGTCCTCACCACTGCTGTGAGATGTTCTTGTTGTCCTTAACACTGCCATAAGATGTTCTTGTTGTCCTCACCACTGCCATGAGATGTTCTTGTTGTCCTTAACACTGCCATGAGATGTTCTTGTTGTCCTTAACACTGCCATGAGATGTTCTTGTTGCCATATAATATCTACAGTTTTTATACCAATACTGTGCTATAAATGTCGAATATGGTAGCCTCTAACAGCCTCGCAGCAGAGGAAAATCGTTACATGTGAAATAAAGTGTCTGAGAAAAGCTGCAACGGCTACCAAACTAGATAAAATCTAGTAATGAAGAAATTAAACTCTAGTAATGAGAAATGAAGAAATTAAGAAAAGAGTTTGATATAATATCATGTATTGAAAGTACTTAAAAGACAGTATGTAAAATGGTTCGGTCACCTTATAAGAATGAACGTAAACCAAATACCAATAAGAGCATATAACAAAAGAAATTCCAGGCGTACAGCCAAAGGTAAACCAAGAAAACGGTGGATAGAAAACATCAAAATAGTATCCGTATTGACACAGATTGACTTCTGAATCATATTTGTGATGTGTTTATTGAATGAGAAACTTCTATCAAAGGTTATCCCAAGTTATGTAAGGTCATGTTCTGTTTCACTGAATGAGCCAATGCAACTAACAGCTGGCAGCGTGTGATTAACCAGATATTTATTTAAGGAGCACCAGGCTACCTTTTATTTCGAGGGTTAATCACAACGTTGCACCATATCGACAATTGATCTAGTCCACACTGTCAGCGATATCTGATCTGTTCCTGCCCATGTTGTATAGTCGGATATCATCAGCGTATGTTAGAACTCAGTTGTTTGAGGTTTTCAATTGAGAAATTCCCAACCATTCTCATATTTAAAAAATCTGTTTTTCTATCATTGCACATAACTATCCTTAACACCATCATGCACAGTGCCGGGTGGCGTATCTCCACAATATTCTAGCAATATTACTGTATACTAGCTCGACAGCTGGCATGTATTCTACTGTGATATAACGACAACACAGCCTACAGTATATGTCCTGTCCTATCTTAACACATAGGCCTATCTGGCAGGTAACAGTGTTGTTTCCTTTTAATTCCTCGTACTTTCTCATAATCCTGTACAAATTAAAAGGATGTACTCCGAAGAACGGAATGCGATATGTCATGGTTTACAGTTTAGCTGTGATATTTTATTTTTATCAGCCTGGCACATCCGACTTCAGCCTGGCTTCTGGGTCACTCTGACCATATATGGAATAATTAATTAGTCGTCGGAATTTCATCACTGCAAAGGACACGCCCATAGTTGCTCCGATCTCTCCTTAAGTGTATCCGCCATTACACTTCTACTGACAGTACCGGTCCTATGTTGGTTGGCCATCATTCTTCTGCGCCGTCCAAAATGTTCACTTCTAGTAACACCGCATTTCAACCCTTGCTATTTAGTCTTAGCTATTGAAAAAGAATCATCATCCACACTAGCATCACTCTCGCGTGCCATATCTCTTATGGAGTTCAAATCGTCAGCTCGATCCATCGCAACATCGCCATGTACCACAATCGGGCATAACACCAGTTGATCCGCTCTTTCATTGCCTCGATCATCCACATGCCCCTACACGAACATAAATGTAATCACTTTCATCCTCACCATTCTCAAGGGTTTCAATCCACTGTTCGCGAACGAGACCCACTTATACCTTCCTAATCATACTCATAGAGTCACTCAAGATGCAGACCTGCGTTACCTTCTGTGTGCGTACCCATTCAAATAATATCGCCATAATATCCAAGGTCATGCCACTCGTAGTCACAGCAATGACCCCACTCTCCTTGCCTGATCGTTTTACCTGCGCACTGAGCCGTGAAGGCCCAAGCACTGTGAACCTGTCTAATCACAGATCAATCAGTGTGTATAATAAAATCCCCCTCTTTGTCATTCTCACTGACCAAAACCTGCACCTCATGCTCCACAGCCGTGAGACATCATTCTCTGTATTCGCTGCTAATATATATTCTACAATGCTTATATATCTATAAATCTATCTATCTATATATATATATATATATATATATATCTATCTGGATATAGGTTCGGGCAGCCAGTCTACCCCAAAACTTCCTTAATCGCCTCTTACTAAGGTCATGCATGGAAGGTTAAGAGTGTTGCTATTCTTTGCTTCCGTCTTCAACCGAGAACACAAGGGCGTGTCGGTGGACATTTTAAAGCAGACACCTGATCAAATCTAGCAAGTAAAATGGTTCGGTTACCTTATGAGAATGAAGCCAAACCAAATACCAATAAGAGCATATAATAAAAGAATATCCGTGCGTAAAGCCAAATGTAGACCAAGAAAACGGTGGATAGAAACATCAAGATAGCCTCGAACAAACATGGACTAAATGTAAACCTCGGCGACACATCTGGCCTTGAAACGACAACTTAAGCTACCACCTCTACGCTTAACGGCAAGTGTGAATGCGATCAACAATCATTCACCTGGGGATAGACAATAGACAATAGTATCTATCGCACCTAAAACATTTACTAAACACCGGAATAAAGAGTTAGAAGACAGAAGTGATATATTTGAGTGTATAGAAGAACAGTATGCAAGGAGAAGAAAACAAACACAGAGTTGCTAAAGACACTTAATATGAAGAAAGAATTACTAAGAGAAATATAAATCAAGCAAATAGAATACTTTGGACACATTAAAAGACATGACACCTTATTGAAGATCTTACTTGAGGGTAAAGTCAAAGGGAAGCGAGCAAGAGGTAGGCAGAGATACACGTGGAAGAGTAATATCACAAGATGGACAGGTTACAGTCTAACAGAGTGCAGCGCCAGGACAAGAGACAGGGGATGCTGGAGGTCCGTTGCAGCCAACCTTCGTTGAGGAGGCGGCACTTGATGATGATGATCTAGAGCAAATATCTAAAAAGTATGAAACAAGTAAGCAAATCACTCTCTAGTCAAGTCAGGAGGAAGGTTCCATTTGAAAGTATTGTAGCTGCTAGCCATGTGTCAGAAGATTGTTCATATCCTCACTGACCAGGATCTGCTAACAGATCAATATTGATATAAGATAAGGCTTCCTAACGGCACGTCATGCAGCTACGTTCAAGTAGTTTTATTGTTGAATTGGATACATTGCAAGATGGGAGGCGAGAGCGAGGGCATGTTAAGAGTGCTTGTGAAAGTAACTGTCAGATTACGTAACTTTAAACCGTGTTTCCCAACGTGGGTCCCAAGCACCACAGGAGGTTGGAGGGAATTTGTTTGTTCAGAGGAGGGCAATTCAGGGGGGGGGGGGATACAATTTTTTAATATAAAAAATATGTATATGGTAAATAGGGAGGAGGGTGGGAAAATCAGAATTTTAGAAAGACCTATGTGGGGGCTTGATAAAAAAAAAGGTTGGTAAACACTTCTTTAAACTAAATGGAAAGAAAATAAATAATATTTGAATGATACCATGTATAAGACGATGTTTAAATAATGATCGTCAACATCATCATTGTCCTCGTCATTAGCATCATCTTTATCGTCGTCATTGTCATTATCGTTGAGTCAGATCATGTATAAGTCGATGTTTGAATCATATCACGTATAAGTCGATGTTTGAATCATATCACGTATAAGTCGATGTTTGAATCATATCACGTATAAGACGATGTTTGAATTATGCCAGGTATAAGACGATGTTTGAATTATGCCATTTATAGGTCGATATTTGAATTATCTCCTGTGTAAGACGATGTTTGAATTATGCCAGGTATAAGACGATGTTTGAATTATGCCATTTATAGGTCGATATTTGAATTATCTCATGTGTAAGACGATGTTTGAAACATATCATGTATAAGCCGATGTTGTTCAACTATCGTTGAGTTTTAGGCTCTGTTTATAGTTTCAGTATTTGACAGAAGCAGGCGGAATAAAGCATACACGAAACTATGAAAATTGCAGAAGAATCAACATTACTGCACTCAATAAGTTTATATAGTATTCAATCCCTATCAGTGTAATAACAGTATCCTATTTAATACAACGGCACCGTACTTACACATTAGCTTCTGCACAGATTTAGAAATTTCCTAAACTTATAAAGTGACGAGTTTCTGCTCAATAAACTAGAGAATCTTGCAGTCGCGATTCCGAATCGTATATATTTGCGACATGTATTTTTTTCGGACATCCGTGTAGGTGTGTGCACGCGAATGTATTCTGTTCCGAGAATCTGTTCGTATTTTTAGTAATCTTTTCTTGTTACTTGTTACGCTCTTATGAAATTACTCATCATTGGCTACTTGCTAATTAATTTAATCATCATTGGCTACTTACTCAATGGTTTAATCATCATTGGCTACTTACTCAATGGTTTAATCATCATTGGCTACTTACTCAATGGTTTAATCATCATTGGCTACTTACTCAATGGTTTAATCATCATTGGCTACTTACTCAATGGTTTAATCATCATTGAACACTTAGTAATTGATTTAATCCTCATTTACTACTTCCTAATTTGTCTATTCGTCATTGACTACTTACTGATTGATTAAGCTTCATTTACTACTTCCTAATTTGTCTATTCGTTATTGACTACTTACTGATTGATTAAGCTTCATTTACTACTTCCTAATTTGTCTATTCGTCATTGACTACTTACTGATTGATTAAGCTTCATTTACTACTTCCTAATTTGTCTATTCGTCATTGACTACTTACTGATTTATTAAGCTTCATTTACTACTTCCTAATTTGTCTATTCGTCATTGACTACTTACTGATTGATTAAGCTTCATTTACTACTTCCTAATTTGTCTATTCGTCATTGACTACTTACTGATTGATTAAGCTTCATTTACTACTTCCTAATTTGTCTATTCGTCATTTACTACTTACTGATTGATTAAGCTTCATTTACTACTTCCTAATAGGTCTATTCGTCATTGACTACTTACTGATTGATTAAGCTTCATTTACTACTTCCTAATTTGTCTATTCGTCATAGACTACTTACTGATTGATTAAGCTTCATTTACTACTTCCTAATTTGTCTATTCGTCATTGACTACTTACTGATTGATTAAGCTTCATTTACTACTTCCTAATTTGTCTATTCGTCATTGACTACTTACTGATTGATTAAGCTTCATTGACTACTTCCTAATTTGTCTATTCGTCATTGACTACTTACTGATTGATTAAGCTTCATTGACTACTTCCTAATTGATTTAATCATCTTCGACTACTTCCTAATTTGTCTATTCGTCATTGACTACGTACTGATTGATTAAGCTTCATTGACTACTTCCTAATTAATTTAATCATCTTCGACTACTTCCTAATTTGTCTATTCGTCATTGACTACTTACTGATTGATTAAGCTTCATTGACTACTTCCTAATTGATTTAATCATCTTCGACTACTTCCTAATTTGTCTATTCGTCATTGACTACTTACTGATTGATTAAGCTTCATTGACTACTTCCTAATTGATTTAATCATCTTCGACTACTTACTAATTTGTCTATTCGTCATTGACTACTTACTGATTGATTAAGCTTCATTGACTACTTCCTAATTGATTTAATCATCTTCGACTACTTACTAATTTGTCTATTCGTCATTGACTACTTACGGATTGATTAAGCTTTATTGACTACTTCCTAATTGATTTAATCATCTTCGACTACTTTCTAATTTATTTACTCATCATTGACTAATTCTTAATTGATTAATCATCCTTGGCTAATTCCTATTTGAGTTACTTATCATTTGCTACTTTCTAATTGATTGAATCACCCTCATTTCTTTTGATAGTAGCAAGCATGTGCAACGTCTGTAGAACTAGGAATCATGATTACAATTTGACTTGATTCATGCGACGCCAGTAAAACTAGGAGTCACTGTAACAGTTTGACACCACACCACAGACTGGCATGTAGTAAACTCAATCTTTGAACTTAACGTCACGCGACTGGCATGTACTAAACTGACCTCTGTACTTAACGTCACGCGACTGGTGTGTACTAAACTCAACCTTTGTACTTAACGTCACGCGACTGGCGTGTACTAAACTCAACCTTTGTACTTAACGTCACGCGACTGGTGTGTACTAAACTCAACCTTTGTACTTAACGTCACGCGACTGGAATGTACTAAACTCAACCTTTGTACTTAACTTCACGCGACCGGCATGTACTAAACTCAACCTTTGTACTTAACTGCAAGTCTGGAATTTAGTATTTCCTATGACAACATTACTTACTTTACTAGTCTACTATTTATTTCTGCAAGCCGGTATAACTTCACATCGGGTATGTAAGGTAATTCATGTCTTTTAAAGACTGTTATAATTATTTACTATATTATATTTTGGGTCAAAGGGCATGAGCCCATGGACCGCTGGATCAGCAACCACACATTTACTATTATATATAGTTTATAGCGAAAATTAGAAACAGACAAGCAATATTTTTAGGGCATGTGATGAGAAAAGTAAAACTTGAACATTTAGTAACAACCGGAAAGATCAAGGAGAAAAGAGACAGAGGAAGACAACGAGAGAATTTCCTGGATGAGTTGTCTCTGTGACACAAAAAAAAGAAGTCGTTAACTGAGAGTATTAACAAGACGACAGACAGATGTGGAGAAGGTGATCGCCTGCGCCACCCGGAGTGGCAGTTGATTGATTGATTGTTTATTAATGTTTATGAAAATTTGTATTTATCTGGTGATCTTCTTCTTCTTCTTCTTCTTCTTCTGCGTTCGTTCTCAAACTCCTTCAGATTAGCAGGATGTAGTCCGGATAACGGAATACGTTGTGTCATGGTTTACATCATTGCTGCGATATCTGCGCCTTTCGATATGAAACATCCTACTTCAGCATGGTTTTGGGTCACTGACCCTATATGGGATGGGGCAGCCTACTCCATCCCATAATCTCCTTAGCCGCCTTTTACGACATGTGTGGAAGGTAAACAGTATTGCTATTCTGTGCTTCTCTTTCGGGCCCCAGCAACACATGGGCGATCTGGTGATAATTTGTGTGGAGATAATTTGTGTGGAGATAATTTGTGTGGAGATAATTTGTGTGCAGATAATTTGTGTGGAGAGAATTTGTGTGCAGATAATTTGTGTGGAGATAATTTGTGTGCAAACAAATTGTGTGGACATAATTTGTGTGGAGATAATTTGTGTGGAGATAATTTGTGTGCAGATAATTTGTGCGCAGATAATTTGTGTGCAGATAATTTGTGTGCAGATAATTTGTGTGCAGATAATTTTTGTGGAGATTTTTTGTGTGGAGATAATTTGTGTGGAGATAATTTGTTTGCAGATAATTTGTGTGGAGAGAATTTGTGTGCAGATAATTTGTGTGGAGATAATTTGTGTGGCGATAATTGGTGTGCAGATAATTTGTGTGGAGATAATTTGTGTGGAGATAATTGGTGTGCAGATAATTTGTGTGCAGATAATTTGTGTGCAGATAATTTTTGTGCAGATAATTTGTGTGCAGATAATTTGTGTGGAGATAGCTTGTACGGATATATTCTCTTTGAAGATATCTTATTTTGAGATATATTTTGCCGTAAGGATGTTTTGTTAAGAGAAGTTTTATCTTTTTCACCAACACAAGTCATCATACAAATGAAGAATGTATTGTTTATCGTAAATTATGGGTATGTCCAAGTGGGGGTTTGCAAGACACATCACACATACCAAAATCATCAATCTAGCCAGGGTGTGCAAGAAACAGCCGATAGACCATGTCATCAATCTAGATAGGGTGGACAGGACAAATCCCACAGACCAAATCATCAATCTAGCTAGAGTGGGAAAGATACAGACCAAGAAATAAACCTTCAATCTAGCAAGGGAGGACAAGTCACAGTCCACAGACCAAATAATTATTCTAGCTAGTTTTAGCAAGGCCTCATACAGAACACATCATCAATCTAGCCAGTGTGGACACGACATATCTCACATACCAGATCATCAAACTACCCATGGAGGGCAAGAGACATTCCACATACCAGATCATCAAACTACCCAAGGTGGGCAAGAAACATTCCACATACCAGATCATCAAACTACCCAAGGTGGGCAAGAAACATTCCACATACCAGATCATCAAACTACCCAAGGTGGGCAAGAGACATTCCACATACCAGATCATCAAACTACCCAAGGTGGGCAAGAAACATTCCACATACCAGATCATCAATTTAGCCAGAGTAAGACAGAGGTCACAGACGAAATCATCAATTTAGCCAGTTTGGACAAAACACAGCCTAAAGAATAAATCTTTACTATAGCAAGGTTGTACAAGAGACAGCCTACAGACCCAAATCATCAATCTAGCCAGAGTGAGTAAGACACATCCCACAGACCAAATCATCAATCTAGTTGGGTAGACAAGATACATCCCACAGACCAAATTATAAATCTAGCTAAGGTGGGCAAGATACATCCCACAGATCAAATTATCAATCTAGCTAAGGTGGGCAAGATACAACCCACAGACCAAAATTATCAATCTAGCTAAGGTGGGCAAGATACAACCCACAGACCAAATTATCAATCTAGCTAAGGTGGGCAAGATACAACCCACAGACCAAAATTATCAATCTAGCTAAGGTGGGCAAGATACAACCCACAGACCAAATTATCAATCTAGCTTAGGTGGGCAAGATACAACCCACAGACCAAATTATCAATCTAGCTAAGATGGGCAAGATACAACCCACAGACCGAATTATCAATCTAGCTAAGGTGGGCAAGATACAACACACAGACCAAATTATCAATCTAGCTAAGGTGGGCAAGATACAACCCACAGACCAAATTATCAATCTAGCTAAGGTGGGCAAGATACAACCCACAGACCAAAATTATCAATCTAGCTAAGGTGGGCAAGATACAACCCACAGACCAAATTATCAATCTAGCTTAGGTGGGCAAGATACAACCCACAGACCAAATTATCAATCTAGCTAAGATGGGCAAGATACAACCCACAGACCGAATTATCAATCTAGCTAAGGTGGGCAAGATACAACACACATACCAAATTATCAATCTAGCTAAGGCGGGCAAGATACAACCCACAGACCAAATTATCAATCTAGCTAAGGTGGGCAAGATACACCCAGAATAATTTGAAATGATTCAATGTCACGGATCTTGAGCGTAAAGTACTCGTACAATTACAATCTATTTGAGCCCCAAGTAATTCGAAGTTTTTTAGGACATCAATCATAGGACTAAAAACACATTGTTGGCCCCATCCCAAGTGAGAAATTGTAAATCCCGGACCTCTAACCCACACAGGTTGACGCTTCTGTTTTAACATCATTGTGAACGTTTGTAAAGATGTTAGAAAATAGGTCTTTCATTCCGCGACTCCTAATTAGCAGAGGCGTAGCGGGTGATATAAATGATGAAGAGATACAACAATGACACGGAATGTCATGCAGACTTTCTGTATTTGATGCGTTGCTTTAAGAAGCAATGTTAATGGGTCCGTTTTAGTAATTTTTCAGCGTGGTTGCCATATGGTTTTAAAAAAAAGCCCAAAATGCACAAATGTATCGTTTTAAAAACTTTAAGAGCATTCGTTTGGCGTTGGCAATATCTACGACACATCTGCACCAACACACGTCACTGTCCACTGTTGTAATCTGGAATCCAGAAGCTCTGCCTTGTTCTTGGTATTACTATGCTTCAATGTCGACGAATGTTTTTTGCAGAACATGTTAAAATATATGTGTTTAAAAACAGCCAGAAGCCGCTTACTAATTTCTTTTTAAAAAGGGTGACCTGTGTGTCACAACATTTCTAGTTTAATGGCAGCCTTCAATACCAATTACAACCCGGAAGAGTGGAGACTTTTCATTTATTCTTCATAGACAAGTCTAAAAACTGTTTTGTTGAATAAAGTAATGTTTTACTGTCAATTCCAGTTGGTCATCTATTTCATGTGAAAGAAACGTATGACAACATGTGTTTTCATGTGAAAGAAACGTATGAAAACATTCATGAAATTTTGAAGTATATGACGATCTTCATTGATCACTATGTGGGGACCTAACAGTGTTTAGCTTGAATTCTTTTGCTTGGACTTCAGGGTGGATACACCAGTACTGTTTTCATGTGAAAGAAACGTATGAAAACATTTGTTTTCATGTGAAAGAAACGTATGAACACATGTGTTTTCATGTGAAAGAAACGTATGAAAACATGTGTTTTCATGTGAAAGAAACGTATGAAAACATTAATCAAAGTTTGAAACGTATGAAAAATTTTGAAACGTATGAAAGAAACGTATGAAAACATTCATGAAATTTTGTATAAGAGTGTATAAACTACAATGATCTTTATTGATCACTATGTGGGGAGCTAAAAGTTTTTAGCTTGAACTATTTTGCTTGGACTTCAGGGTGGATACACCAGGCAAATGCCACGATAAACAAAAATAGGTAGATGTGTTACCAAAATAAAACATAACACAACCTAACAACGAGATACAGGGACAGACGACGTTTCGACTATTAAGCCTTCATCAGGACAAACGAAAGACAACGGTACAACGAATCTTACATGGAAACAAACGTGGTTGATAGGGAGGAAAGAGGAGGAGAGATAGTGAATAGATAGTGGAGGAAGTAAATACGGAACGGCATATTGGGGAGTAAGAGAGTATGGCCCGGTGTTACTCCAGCCACCTGCTTCCTGTTTAGGGTTGTTACCCAACACTGGAACATTTATCCCTGGATACACCAGTACTGTTGCTTTTTCCTGTGAGAGGGGTAGTCGTGCACGAAGTGACCATTACATCAGAAGACATTGGCTAATTAGATAGTCATTACAGCGTGGTATTAAGAACGTGGGGAACCCAGCACTTGTTGACAGTAGGTAGATTTTGTTGCCACAGTCTCACGAACAATTTTGTCAAGGCAATGGATAAAACTGATAATGTTTTCAAATACTTCTTCAGAAAATTTCCAAGACTGAGTGAAGATAAAATAAGAGAGGGAGTATTTCTTGGTCCGCAAATTCGAAAATTTCTTCACGGTGATGAGTTTGCTTGTTGAGTGGAAAAGAAAAAAGAAGCATGGCTAGGATATAAGTCTGTGGTGGACAATTTTCTTGGAAATAACAGATCAGATAATTGCAAAGAAATTGTAGAAAATCTCCTTCTGAAGTATAAGAGTCTAAGCTGCAACATGACTATAAAACTTTATTTTCTGGATTCTCACCTGGATTTTTTCAAGTCAAACTGCGGAGCGGTCAATGATGTACATGGTGACCAATTTCTCCAAGACGTTGCTGCTATGGAGACAAGGTGTCAAGACAATTGAATCCCTTCAATGCTTGCTGATTACTGTTGGACGGAAACAAGAAACACCTCACTGATTGACTACAAGAAGCTGTGAGCTCGAACAGCAGCTGAATAATGACGGTAGTGGTTCAAATGTTCCGTTTAGAAACATTATATGTGAACTTTAAGTAGAGTTTTAGTTTTTAAATTTGTTATAACATTTTATGGTGGAATATCACTTAATTGAATGTGTAATAACAATACTGATAAAGTGTAAAGTTAAAAAAAAGGAAAGTAACCCATATCATTTATTAATGCCGTAGGGGTGTGAGATGTTAGCGATCTCACATTTCAGAGGCTATGCAAATGAGGGCGGTAGCCATCTCCTCTCCTTCGCAGTCTTTACTTCCCGGATTAAACCGGTACCCATTTAAGGCTGAGTCGATCCAGGAGACGTTGCGATCTGAAAAACATTTCCGCCTCAACTGGGGAATGAACCCAGGACCACTCATATGCGAAGTCAGTGCGCTAACCACTGCGCTACGCGGCTCCCAAAGTGTAAAAAAACTGTTGACCAAAGAGATTAAGCAAGTATACATGACATTTCTATTGCTGAAATGTAAATTGATGATTAAAAAAAGAAACCAAATCCAATTGGGGAATTGTATTATGATATTTGAAATCAGCGTTGCCAAAATCAGTAAGAAATAATGTTTTATTTTGAAAATTTGTTAACTTGTGTTATTTAGAGAGTGAGCAAATCACGCGAACTTTCATATGATTGTTTGTGTGAACAGTTTTGAAGTATGTTGTACAGAAAGTTATATGTTTCTGTCATGGTTACGGCTTGATTGTACGAACAGTTTTGAAGTATGTAGTACAGAAAGTTATATGGTTCTGTCATGGTTACGGCTTGATTGTACGAACAGTTTTGAAGTATGTAGTACAGAAAGTTATATGGTTGTGTCATGGTTACATCTTGATAATATGAACAGTTTTGAAGTATGTAGTACAGAAAGTTATATGGTTGTGTCATGGTTACATCTTGATTGTATGAACAGTTTTGAAGTATGTAGTACAGAAAGTTATATGGTTGTGTCATGGTTACATCTTGATAATATGAACAGTTTTGAAGTATGTAGTACAGAAAGTTATATGGTTGTGTCATGGTTACGGCTTGAATGTATGAACAGTTTTGAAGTATGTAGTACAGAAAGTTATGTGGTTGTGTCAATGGTTACGGCTTGATTTGTGTGCGACGTCGGCTCGATTCATCAGACTGTAGAATGGCTTCTGGGTATCTTTGACCATCTATGGGATACGAGCAGCCATCTCCAACCCCAAACATCCCTAGTCGTCTCAAGAAAATGACTTCTCTTCTTCCTTGACTATCTCACCTAGAGATTTCCAGTCCTGCACGTTCATGCTGGCGTTGCACGCATACATGGTGACGAGCACGAAAGGGTGCTGTAAGTTTTGTACCCTGACAGCTTGCAGCTTATATTCATCATTATCCCAGTCAGAAGTGGTGCATTCGCTCAGACGACAAGCAGCATGGCAATGGAGATTTTGGCAGAAACCAAAGCTTTGCAATGGGTGTACTCGCAGACTATCTGCGAGCATGTCTGCATACTCAATGACTCGATGAGTATGATTGCGAAAGTTCAGTCTGGATACACTCGGGAACAGTAGCTGGATGCAGTGCAGAATTCCTGTATGCATAAAGTGACTTTAATTTTTGTGCCGGGACATGCTGGAGTCCGGGGTAATGAGAGAGCAGATAGGTTGACCGCACACGCTGCTACTACGGATGTTGGTGGAGCGATGGATCGAGCAGAAATTTTGAACGCTCTACAAGAAAATGCACGAGCAAATGACTGTATAAGCGACGATGACTCTTGTTCCATGACTAGAATAAACGAATTTGGTTTGAAATGTGGTGTCGCTAGAACGGAGCGGTTTCGTGGGCGAGAAAGAATGATGGTCACTCAACTGCGTACTGGGACCGTCAGTCAACGTGTAATGGCGGCTATGATCTGAGCACCTATGGACTTGTCCGGAGTGCAGTGACGATGATCCAACGACTAACTAACTGTCAAATAAATCTAGCATGAGAGTAACCAAACATTTCTGTCATCCGCATTGATCAATTTTGGCATCCAGTATTAGAATTCTAGTAAACATAGCTTGTAATCTGTAAACTCTTGTGCTTTCAGAGATCTGCTATAATTTATCAAATAGTGTAGCTTAGTCTGCTAAGACAACGCTAACTTTCATGCGAAGCAATATCTTCCAACAGGGTCGTATTTAAGACTCCACGGTAGAGGATTAACTACATCTTCCATGGTTCCAGGGAGGGGGGGTGTCTCATATATTTATCCTGTGGGGGGTGTTTGGAGGTGTTAAACCCTCCAAATACCTGTTCCATCTACAAGTGTGTGTTCTAATTAAGCTCATTCCCATACCACGATTTTTAAATGCGCTGTTGTAACATCCTTATTCCGGTGTTTTTATTGCTTCTCATTGACATTGTTTTTACTGTTTGTTGTTTAAGCCTTTATATAGTTACCAGTGGCAATAATACATTATCATAGCTTTATATAGTTACCAGTGACAATAATACATTATCATAGCTTCTATCGATCCGCACTGAACATGAACGAAAAACATTTTCTAAACAGGTAACGCCCTACCTACTGAATACATATCTACCACCCTATATATCTATTAATGCTCTATTATAATTTAATCATTCAAGTGATACGAGGAGAAGCGTAGGCGATGATGTTTCTCCATAACTCTATGTCCTTTGTGTTGTAAATCAATTTAACTGGGGACTTTTTCCCATGCTATACTGACAACGTATCCAGTAACCTCTTCATTTTATTGAAACAGTAGACAACGTGAACAAAAATAAAAACACAGGGGGTGATAGAGAAATAGAGGTAGACAGACAGACATATATATGCAAAGTCAGGATGTGTATAAACATGGACAGATAGACAGAGAGACAGACGGACGGACAGATATACAGAAAGATAAACATCCAGCCTGACAGATAGACCGGTAAATTAACAGGCAGACACATACTTTAGAATCAGACAGACAGACATTTAGGCAGTCACATAGAAGAAAGACAGGTAGATCGATAGATAGATAAGTAGACAAGATAGACATAGAAGGGACCATCAGTCAGTCAGGTAAACAGACTATGGATCATCAGTCAGTCAGGTAAACAGACTTATGGATCATCAGTCAGTCAGGTAAACAGACTATGGATCATCAGTCAGTCAGGTAAACAGACTATGGATCATCAGCCAGTCAGGTAAACAGATTTATGGATCATCAGTCAGTCAGGTAAACAGACTATGGATCATCAGCCAGTCAGGTAAACAGACTATGGATCATCAGTCAGTCAGGTAAACAGACAGACAAGCGGGTATTCAAACAGCCATAGATTTGTTATTGTTGTAAATTGAAGCCATGACAAGGTGACACAATTTGTGGATATTTTATTGTTAGTCGTGTCCAAGTACCTACACTTCTTGTAGGAAAGCACCTCGAAAAAAAATAAACAGGATTTTATTTGAAAGCAAATGTTTATGTCATGTTGATAGCAACCCCACATATGTTTTATGTGTTTATTGTTCAAACAGGATGTTTCATGTACTTCTCGTAGCTTGTATTATGTGTAATCTTGTAACTTCAAGCCTATTGTGTTTTATGTTGTAAGTTTGTGAAGTGAGTTTGTTTTGTATTTGTCTGTTATTGAAATATATTTTTTGATCTTTGTTGTGATGGCTAGTGTTTGGTGACCGTTTCTTGTGGTGTATAGAGGACCTTGATTTGAAGGTAGAGTTAATGTATAATATCTTCCTCTTCTTCTGCGTTCATTCTCAAACTCCTGCAGATTCGCAGGATGTAGTGCGGAGAACGAAACGCGTTGTGTCATGGTTTACAGCATTGCTACGACATCTGCATTTATTCGGTCGGATGCATCCGACTTCAGCATGGCTTTGAGTCACCGACCCTATATGGGATGGGACAGCTAACTCCATCCCATAATCTCCTTAGTCGCATCTTACGACATGCATAGAAGGTAAACAGTGATGCTATTCTTTTCTCCCCTCTCGGGCCATGACAGCACACGGACGATGAATAATATAATATTGACTCATCCAGGATTTATTAATACAGAACAAAATGCAGCAGAAATGATTCATCAGATGCGGTATGGTCGAAGACGTAAGACGTGGTGACTCAAGGTGCGAGGCGATTATGTGCCATATAAGTGGGCCTTGTTCGAATTCATTTTCTGCGTGATTTTTAAAAATAATTTATAGGTAGGGTGAAGGGAGGATTAGCAAGAGGTAGGTAGAGATACAAATGGGAGGGAAACATTATGAGATGGACCTGATACAATATATCAGAGTGCAGTACCAAGTCCAACGACATGATGTTAGAGATTCGTCGCAGCCAACAGATACGGAGACAACATTTGATTAACTTTATGGCTTGGTGTCGTTTTTGTTTAGAAGTCTATGGCTTGGTGTCGTTTTTGTTTAGAAGTCTATGGCTTGGTGTCGTTTTTGTTTAGAAGTCTATGGCTTGGTGTCGTTTTCGTTTAGAAGTCTATGGCATGGTGTATTTTCTTATTGCGTCTTTTGTTTTGTAACTTTTTAGAAGATTATCTTTTGGTGTCTTAGTTTTGTGAAATTGTGAAGTCTATTGCTTGGCGTATTTTTGTGTGAAGTCTATTGTTTGTTATCTTTTCTATGTGAGGTCTTTCGTTTGGTGTCTTTTTGTGTGAAGTCTATTGTTTGTTGTCTTTTCTATGTGAGGTCTATCGTTTGGTGTCTTTTTTGTGAAGTCTATTGTTTGGTGTCTTTTCTTATTTTTCCTTTTGTTTGGTAGTATTTTTGTTTCCAAGTACACTTTTTGGTATGTTATTTATATGAAATTGTGAAGTCTTTTTACAATTGAAAGTTTGGCGTCTTTTCTTTTGGAAGTCTATTATGTGTGTGTTTTCTTTGGGAAGTCTATTGTTTGGTACTATACTTGTGAAGTCTATTGCTGGGTGTCTTTTCTTGGTGTGTCTATTAATGGATGTTTTTCTGTGTGTGACGTTTATTGTTTGGTGTCTTTTCTTATTGTGTCTATTGTGTGCTGCATTTTCCAATTGTGTCGTTTGTGCGGTCTCTTCTCTTATTGTATTTATTGTTTAGTGAATGTTCTTATTACGTCTTTTGTTTGACGACTTTTCTTTCATTAGTCTATTATTGTGTACATTTTCTATGGGAAGCCTTTTTTTGGAGCTATTTCTATGTGAATTCTATTGCTTAATACAGTTTCTTTGGAAAGTGCTTTGTTTTGGTGTCTTTTTTTTGTTGGTGAAGCCTGTTGCTCTATGTACTTCATTTATGCAGCTAGTTTTTGTGTGCGTCTTATAGATAGTAATGTCTCTTGTTTAGTATTTCTCCTGTGTTATGCGCATATTATTGTCTCTCATGTGTGATATAGTTTGTGTCTTGTATGTGCGATACATTTCCTGTATCATTGTTTGATGTGCTACTGTACTTACATTGTAATGTATAGTGTTAAATAAATGGATATAATATAACCAACAATTGAAGTGTGCCATGTATAGTACATTGTTATTTAAGTATTATTTTATTTTGTAGCAAACCCCCAATCTCCATTATAGTCTTACGTGATGATCTCGGATTAGCTAAGAATAGTGATGTATTTGCCTTTTTTCTGTTCGTTTCTTTGACTGACAACACAAAGTATACACAAATTGACTAAGGAACAGTCGAGTTAGTCAAGATTAATGATTCAACAAGTAGGTCTTACTGAAGAAGAACTTGATTATTCTGCACAACTGATACATCCATTCGCATACAATATAAAAGCTCTTCTTTCAATAAGTTCAATGCAAATGTATGTGAGACGGACCATGGTGAATTATAGGGGGCCTAGAGAAGGCTATATGACTAAACAAACGTAAACGCCCGATCATCGGAAGCATTTTTTTGGCCCTATTATTTATCTATTAACAGAAGCATATCACAACAAATATTCCCTCTAAGAGTACCTATGAGAAAAAACACATTTCCGTGAGCCGTTCAATTTTAAGCCACGACCTTTTCTGGGTAAACCTTCTAGCCAATAAGAAACTAATCTTCTTCAACACGTTCTATTTAAACAAATTCTACAATTTATTATAGATACTTTTACACATATTTATATTCATAGGGATTGTGCAACAAGTGTACGCCAATGGATATAAATTTGTGCGCTAGCGCACTGTAGCGCAGCTTAGCGGGAACAGGGATCACAACACTACTCAACATTGTGCACCCTTGGAGAGATTACTCACGCGTTCCCAAAAAATTAAAAGAATGAAGTAACCTCTTGTAGTAACGCGCAATAGGAAGGTGTTGTTTTGTGTTGCCAGTGGGTCAGGATAGGCCTCTGACTAGTGGATGTTTACAAGAAGTTCTCTCACCTTCTCGATCATGTTTCATTCATCATTCATTCATTTTCCTTTTGCGCTGAAGTTAGCGCATAGGGCAGAAGTCAGATCTCTCCAATTCTGTCTGTTTAAAGCTATTCTGTGCAGTTCTTGAATAGTATGAATATTCATTGTTTTACTTTCTCTAAGTATTGTTCTTCTGAGTGTTTCTTTTGCTCTACCCCTGGCTCTTTTGCCTGTGGGTATCCATTCTAGAGATTGGTGGTGTATTCTGTTGATGTATGTGCGTAGGACATGCCCGATGTAGGATATTGTTTGCCATGAAAAAAAAATCAATAACTGTGGCAGTGAACAGTACTATAAGACCTGTGCACAGAAACGTAAACCTGACCCGAAAGGCCCTTTTGATTATTTCCGTGAATTTCATTGCTCTGCCCTGTCTATTTTTAACATGCGACTCCAAGTATATAAATATCGACCAACGAAAATCACGAAATAATTAGAATCGTAACGAATGAAACCATAATTTATTCTGTACAGGGGGCTTCTACCGCTATGAATCACGCACTAGGCGTAGCGTTGACTGTAATACATACCCTCTAACTGAATTAATTTAGACCCCATTGTTATGTTTTTGATTATTGTTAGACATTTGATTGGTCGCTATTTACATACTTAGAGTCGGATGTCAAAAATAGCCAAGACCAACCAATAAATCGCACGCAAATCGAAAACTAATTCATGTTTACTTTTCCGTTGACAGGTCTCCTAACACTTAACAACAGCCGGTCACGTACTAACTAACCTACCACCGAGTTTACGCTATACATAAACCAGAAAAGTATAGACATGATTGGTTGATTTATTTCAGGGGTAATATATACAGCTTAACAACATTTGGATCAGGCTTATTTGATTTCTTATGGGCCTGCATCTGCTGAAAGTCTGCCTACGTAATTTAATAGATTAATCATTAGAGTCAATGAAATAGAGAAATGAGCAAATGTGACTGGGAAGTTTTACAAGGACATCAACACGGACGTCTGATGTGAGAAATTGTAATATCTTCTGATGTGAGAAATTGTAATATCTTCTGATGTGAGAAATTGTAATATCGTCTGATGTGAGAAATTGTAATATCTTCTGATGTGAGAAATTGTAATATCTTCTGATGTGAGAAATTGTAATATCTTCTGATGTGAGAAATTGTAATATCTTCTGATGTGAGAAATTGTAATATCTTCTGATGTGAGAAATTTTAATATCTACTGATGTGAGAAATTGTAATATCGTCTGATGTGAGAAGTTGTAATATCTTCTGATGTGAGAAATTGTAATATCTTCTGATGTGAGAAATTGTAATATCTTCTGATTTGAGAAATTGTAATATCTTCTGATGTGAGAAATTGTAATATCTTCTGCTGTGAGAAATTGTAATATCGTCTGATGTGAGAAATTGTAATATCGTCTGATGTGAGAAATTGTAATATCTTCTGATGTGAGAAATTGTAATATCTTCTGATGTGAGAAATTGTAATATCGTCTGATGTGAGAAATTGTAATATCTTCTGATGTGAGAAATTGTAATATCTTCTGATGTGAGAAATTGTAATATCTTCTGATTTGAGAAATTGTAATATCTTCTGATGTGAGAAATTGTAATTTCTTCTGATGTGAGAAATTGTAATATCTTCTGATGTGAGAAATTGTGATATCGTCTGATGTGAGAAATTGTAATATCTTCTGATGTGAGAAATTGTAATATCTTCTGATGTGAGAAATTGTAATATCTTCTGATGTGAGAAATTGTAATATCGTCTGATGTGAGAAATTGTAATATCTTCTGATGTGAGAAATTGTAATATCTTCTGATGTGAGAAATTGTAATATCTTCTGATGTGAGAAATTGTAATATCTTCTGATGTGAGAAATTGTAATATCGTCTGATGTGAGAAATTGTAATATCTTCTGATGTGAGAAATTGTAATATCTTCTGATTTGAGAAATTGTAATATCTTCTGATTTGAGAAATTGTAATATCTTCTGATGTGAGAAATTGTAATATCTTCTGATGTGAGAAATTGTAATATCTTCTGATGTGAGAAATTGTAATATCGTCTGATGTGAGAAATTGTAATATCTTCTGATGTGAGAAATTGTAATATCTTCTGATGTGAGGAAATTGTAATATATTCTGATGTGAGAAATTATAATGTCTGATGTGAGGAAATTGCAATGTCTGATGTTGAGAAATGTAATGTCTGATGTGAGGAAACTGTAATGTCTTATGTGAGGAAACTGTAATGTTTGATGTGAGAAATTGTAATGTTTGATGTGAGAAATTGTAATGTTTGATGTGAGAAATTGTAATGTTTGATGTGAAGAAATTGTAAGACTAATGTCTGATGTGAGGAAATTGTAATGTCTGATGTGAGGAAATTGTAATGTCTGATGTCAGGAAATTGTAATGTCTGATGTGAGGAAATTGTAATATCGTCGGTTGTAAGGATATTGTAATTTCGTCGGTTGTAAGGATATTGTAATAGCGTCTTATTAAAGGAAATCGTATTATCATCTAGTGTGAAGAAACTGTAATGTCTGATGTGAGTAAATTGTAATATCATCTGGGGGTCAGGAAATTGTAATTAGTGTATCATCTGACGTATGGAAATTGAAAGATCTTCTGAAGTAAGAACTGTGTAATATCGTCTGAAATAATAATGTATTGTCATGTCGCTGAAGCAATGATGTATTGTGATGTCGCTGAAGCAATGATGTATTGTGATACAATCTGAAATAAAAATATTTGTAAGATCTCCTGAAGTAAAAGAAATGCAATATTCTCTCAGGTTAAAAAAAACTCATTGTAATATGGCCTGTAAAAGATACTTATGTGTGCCTTACTTGGTAGCGATACTTCCCACTGCCAGTTCTCGTCATACTATAAAGACAAGTCTGCTGGTCAAGTCTGCGGTCCCACTGCCGGTAGAGACTATGTAATGAGATCTAACACCCGATTGCTTGTCACCTGACGGTATAGACTTTTGTATGAAGATCTATAGTTCATTTGATAATTCTTAAAAATGATTGAAAGCGAATTTCTCCGTAACTACCTATTATATAGCATATATTTTTAGCATGCAACTTTCGAATATCAATGACGCTGTACAAATATTGCTTTTAGAAAGGGTATCTAGATTTAAAAAAAAATCCTCTATATGTTATATATATCAACCTGACTAAGTTGTAAATAATATAATATTTTTTACAACAAACAATCATCTTGTTCTAAAAATTAATTTTTATAGTAGTGAAATGCGCCTACGAAATTATAATTCTCGATTTCCAAATCGACCGAATCGAGACAGGAATACAATATGGTTAACATTCCAAAAATTGTATTTTTAGTTCACAATTATTTATGACACTCCTCTTGCCATAATATTTCCGAGCATTTCTTTGTTTTCTGTCATGTATTGTTAATGAAGTGACCAATTAAATATTTGCATGCCAACAATATTAACGTTACCAGTTTTACAGTAATCTGAAGTTGGTTGTTGTTTATGTATCTAGAAAATAACGATTGCTGTAAAATCTAAAATGTGATCATTTCAATAGTCATAAAACATCAAAAGAAAATCAGCCGATGTGCAAAATACATATCATCTATGGACTAAACAATAACAATATTTAATCGCCATTGTAATTTGAAAAACAGCGTGCCAAAATGTTTGCTTTCTAACAGCTAATTTCGGAGAAAAAAGCTTCCAATCCTGTTTATGAATTAGTAAACGGACTATAACACACGTCTGATTGCTATCTGGCGGAAGATGAGATATGTCATAAGTCTGCTTGCTATCTGACGGTGCAGGCTAGAATAACCACCTCTTCTGTTAAAGGCGTGCTTTGTTTGTATTATGTTTTATAGCAGCTCTCAGACCGGGAGTAAAATTAAATCAAAAATTAACCCAGACTCACCATAAAGTGTTGTCTATTGATTTAGTGTACTCAATCCGGCGAAACCTAGCTCACCGGATCTCCGTTTTCGCAATAGCCTTCTACACAATAAACACCTGATTAAGTCCCATACTATTAACTCAAAATAAGATAAGAACCCAACACACCATCACATAGCCACGGTACACTCCGGTATATTATGTCAGAAGTTGCGTATATTGACTCAAACACATTATCAACTAAAGCAGTATATATAGTATATGAAAATAATAACTGTGACTGGAAATTCTAACTAAAATAGCAAATAGCAAAAATCAAATAGCAAGACTAATGTAAAAAGAAAAAAAATAGCAATAAAGGAACAGGGACTTTTTTCTACGTTGAGGTCTAGCGGGAACCTTTTTCAAAAGATCTCCCTTGATCTGTTATTTTGATTTGTTGAAAAAGGTCCATTTTGGACTTCAACAAAGAAGAGTTCATTACGGACTCAATTTGTCTACATTAAATCTGTCGACACAAGTCAACTTTTAAATATTAAGCTTGGTTTCATTCAGCTTCAGTGACGCGGAGATACAAAACACGCAACGTCTGCTACCAATCATTTGATCTGCGCGCAACGCACTGCGAGCCTCCCTCCCTAAGGGACTTTCAAGGGATGGGAAAGAATGGGCTCTCGGTGCGTTGCGCGCAGATCGATGGATGGAGCATTATATGCTTCTTTATTCTTTACGTTTCCTTAAATAATGTATGTTTGTCTTTTCGTAAGCAATGTGGACACATCATTCCGTAATGAACCAAAAAAGTCATTGTTCTTTCTATATTGCAATTTATTTTTAACGTTAGTTTTTCTATTTGATAGAATATTCAGTAACATTATTTTTTTATTATAGTATTTATCGCTTCTTTGTTTTCTTACTACGGTAATTGGTAACTTCCACGGTGTCGGATATCCTCTGACAGTTTGTTACTGCGGTAATCTCCACGGTGTCGGATATCCTCTGCCAGTTTGTTACTGCGGTAATCTCCACGGTGTCGGATATCCTCTGACAGTTTGTTACTGAGGTAATCTCCACGGTGTCGGATATCCTCTGACAGTTTGTTACTGCGGTAATCTCCACGGTGTCGGATATCCCCTGACAGTTTGTTACTGCGGTAATCTCCACGGTGTCGGATATCCTCTGACAGTTTGTTACTGCAGTAATCTGTACAGTGTCGGATATGCTCTGACAGTTTGTTACTGCGGTAATCTCCACGGTGTCGGAAATCCCCTTACAGTTTGCTACTGCGGTAATCTCCACGGTGTCGGATATCCTCTGACAGTTTGTTACTGCGGTAATCTCCACGGTGTCGGAAATCCCCTGACAGTTTGCTACTGCGGTAATCTCCACGGTGTCGGATATCCTCTGACAGTTTGTTACTGCGGTAATCTCCACGGTGTCGGATATCCTCTGACAGTTTGTTACTACGGTAATCTCCTCCACGGTGTCGGATATCTGACAGTTTGTTACTGCGGTAATCTGTACAGTGTCGGATATCCTCTGACAGTTTGGCTATTTATACGTTAATCGACATCTTAACCTAAAAAAAACAAAACCTTATTGCAAACAACAAAGCGAAGGTGTATACTTTTCACAAACTAAGGTGCTTGCGCATTTCTGCCGAAATTTTCCAGTGAAAGAAAGCAGGGCCCGATTTAGATTTGATAGGGACCTAAACTATTTGAGATATGGGGCCCCTTAACTATTAAGAATATATAGATAGCAAAATTTTAAAAAAAAATTGGGGACTCAAAGGAAGTTGGGGCCCTAAGCTATAGCTTGTTTAGCTTATAGGTAAATCCTGCACTGTAAGAAAGAGATGGAAGCAGAATAAGCGATTGGTTAAAGTTGAACTGATATTATTCAAACATACACAAAAATCATAATAAAGCAAAAATGCCGTAAAGAACAGTATAAAACAGTGATATCTTCACATCTCATCCACGAAGTGTGTCCGGGATATTGTTATTTCACAAAAATAATCTGACACAAGCTCGATCAATAAATCATCACGTGTTTCTTAGCAAATTCAAAATACAACTCATTATTTGTTCCTTCCTGTGGTCGGTCTCCAAGGCGACCAGATTTGACCACCATTTTCTCCACATCGAAGACCAAAATCTAATTATCTAAATTTTTGACTTGAAAAATACTTACAGAAAAACACGTTATAAGTAAATTGACTCAACATAACAAATACTCGCGGTTTGTCGTGTTCAACTAACGCAGGGACTAAATATAAGAGTTACATTTTTGTGTTACATTCAACGTTATAGCGTAAATTTGAAAATACAGCATTGGAATTTTATATAATGCTACATAGTAAGTAGGTGGAATCCCTCTATTCGACACAGCTGTAGAATATCTCTATTCGACATGTCTGTAGAATCTCTATGCGACACAGCTGTAGAATCTCTCTATTCGACACAGCCGTAGAATCTATATGCGACACAGCTGTAGAATCCCTCTATTCGACACAGCTGTAGAATCCCTCTATTCGACACAGCTGTAGAATTCCTCCATTCGACCCAGCTGTAATAGTGTTATATTCACCAATCTGTAAAAGTTATATTTGACCCAGCTGTAAAATTTATATTTTCCGCACAGCTGTAGTAGAATCGGTCTTTTCGACATAACTGTAAAATAGCTATATTCGACCCAGTTGTAGGATCGCTCTGTTCGACCCAGTTGTAGGATCGCTCTATTCCACCCAGTTGTAGGATCGCTCTATTCGACCCAGTTGTAGGATCGCTCTATTCGAAACAGATGTGGAAGTACTCTATTTGACCCAACTGTGGAAGCACTCTATTCGACCCAATGTAGATTCGCTCTAGGGGTGGAAAAGGGTACCGCATTGCTCTCGGCGGATCCAGGGTTAACAGATAACCCAGATCCTACCGAATACTGAATGAATAATAGAAGGTAGACCTAGAAGGAGATGGACAGATAACACCAAAGACTGTACGGAGATATCGTTGGAGGAGGCAGGCAGATGTCCACAAGAGTCTGGTTCAGGACATCAATTGCAAAGACAAGGTTCTGGAAAGAATATGTCACGTGATGATGATGACATCATTAGGGGATAATCTTGTCAACCATAATCAATGTCATTTTAGAATCATGATTCTCACAAAACAATGAGTCAATATATTGAACAGCAGAATTCCCGCAACAAACACAGCTGCAGACAACAAAGAAAACCGCACACAACAAACATAGCTGCACACAACAAATCAAACAATATAGGAGGCAATGAAATCGTTACAGCACCTAGAAATGTACAATAAAGTTATATAGCACCAAGAAATGTACAATCAACGTATATAGCACAGACAAGAGGACGATACATTTAATAAAGCTTCAAGAAAAAGACAATTCAACATAGCATGGTAATAAATTGTTATAAAATAAATAAGACAAGTAGGGAAACATAAGCATGAGTGTGCACATAACGATAACGATAATAACACACAGACATGTGAGAGTAGGGACAATGAAAGAATGTTGTGGAAACTTTGACAACAAAAGATGTCGTACCTCTAAAGTGGTAGTTTCGAATCCAAGTAGAGACTATACAATGGGAGGTAGCACATTCTAATTATCTGGCGGTAGAGACTATACAATGGAAGGTTACAGTCTAATTATCTGGCAGGAGAGACTATACAATGGGAGTTAGCCCAGTCAAATTATCTGGCAGTAGAGACTATACAATGGGAGGTAGGAAAGTTTAATTATCTGGCGGTAGAGACTATACAATGGGAGGTAGCAAAGTCTAATTATCTGGCGGAAGAGACTATACAATGGGAGGTAGCCCAGTCAAATTATCTGGCAGGAGAGACTATACAATGGGAGGTAGCACAGACTAATTATCTGGTGGTAGAGACTATACAATGGGAGATAGCCCAGTCAAATTATCTGGCAGGAGAGACTATACAATGGGAGGTAGGAAAGTCTAATTATCTGGTGGTAGAGACTATACAATGGGAGGTAGCACAGTCTAATTATCTGGTGGTAGAGACTATACAATGGGAGATAGCCCAGTCAAATTATCTGGCAGGAGAGACTATACAATGGGAGGTAGCACAGACTAATTATCTGGTGGTAGAGACTATACAATGGGAGATAGCCCAGTCAAATTATCTGGCAGGAGAGACTATACAATGGGAGATAGCAAAGTCTATTATCTGGAGGCAGAGACTATACAATATGAGGTAGCAAAGTCTAATTATCTGGCGGTAGAGAAAATGTAAATAGATCTATCACAAGTCTATTTGTTACCTGCGGTAGAATATGTAATGATTTATAACACAAGTCTGTTTTGGTTTTGCTTCTGTCGGTAGAGACTATGTCCTGAGATCTATCACATGTCTGTTTGCTAGCCGACGTACAGTCTATGCAAAGATATCTAACACAAGTCTGTTTGCTAGCCGGCGATACAGACTATGCAATGATATCTAACACAAGTCTGTTTGCTAGCCGGCGATACAGACTATGCAATGATATCTAACACAAGTCTGTTTGCTAGCCGGCGGTACAGACTATGCAATGATATCTAACACAAGTCTGTTTGCTAGCCGGCGATACAGACTATGCAATGATATCTAACACAAGTCTGTTTGCTAGCCGGCGATACAGACTATGCAATGATATCTAACACAAGTCTGTTTGCTAGCCGACGGTACAGACTATACTAATTATCACTTGCATTTAATGCGTGTCTTATTTGTATAATGTTTTCTGGCGGCGTTAAGATGGGAGTCAAAGTCAATAAAAAATTTATCCAGACTGTCAAAAAAAGTGTTGGCTATCGATTTGGTGTATATAATTTAACCATAGATTCTCGCGTAGAGTTGCTAGGATAATTGTAAGTTACGTGTTATTCCAGAGAAAATCTATTCGCTTAATTTAGAGGATACTTACGGGGACTTTAGAGCAGTGTCTCTTAAACCTCTTTTTTGGCTGGTATATACACACAGAGAGAGAGAGAAAGAGAGAGAGAGAGAGAGTTATACAGTAGTTTCAGCGACGTTCAGGAATAGAGTGAATTATACAGTAGTTCCAGCTACGTCCAGGAATAGAGGTAATTATACAGTAGTTCCAGCTACGTCCAGGAATAGAGTGAATTATACAGTAGTTCCAGCTACGTCCAGGAATAGAGTAAATTATGCAGTAGTTCCAGCTACGTCTAGGAATAGAGGTAATTGTACAGTAGTTCCAGCTACGTCCAGGAATAGAGGTAATTATACAGTAGTTCCAGCTACGTCCAGGAATAGAGGTAATTATACAGTAGTTCCAGCTACGTCCAGGAATAAAGGTAATTATACAGTAGTTCCAGCTACGTCCAGGAATAGAGTAAATTATACAGTAGTTCTTGCGACGTTCAAAAGAGAGTTATAAAGAGAATTATACAGTATTATACGGTATCCCCACGGCGTTTTAGAACTGCCCCTCCAAAAAGTCCTTATGTCCCAACTGGGTAGTCTAGGGAAGTGACTACAACTAGAGGTAAATACCAAGCGTTGTCGATGTCAGTACAGGTGACGTTTGCTACCTTGTTTCTCAAACACACATTTCACTTACACTGTGTATAAATCAATCAAGTGTCATGTCGAGTGGCGTAGGAGATCATGTTTCTCCACAACTATCTGTCCTGTGTTATTAAAAAAGTTTGGTTGATGGACATTCTCCAATGCCACGATAACTAACCATCCAGAACTTCTCTTATTGTCTTTCTCCGTCTCTACTTTCATTGATCTTTTCTGTGATTACTTCTTTTGTGTTCATTTTCCACGTCCTGCAGATTAACAGGATGTAATCTGGAGAACGACATGCAACGTGTCATTGTTTACATTTTAGCTGCAATATCTGCGTCAAATTAACATGTCTTTTGGATCACTTTGAACCTTTTTCGGATGGGATAGCCAATTCCACCTCAAAATCTCATCAGTTGCCTCTTATGACATACATGACAAGTAAGAAGCTGTATCGTAATTCTTTGTTCCAATTTCCCATGGTTACTAAATGTTTCCTAATGACAAATGAACCCTTATTGGTTAGCGGCAAGAGCATACAACATGAAAATGGAAACACCAAGATAAAGAGGAAGACCAAGAAGAAGATGGATTGAAGGAGTTACCAACATTCTGAGATGGCACAGTATTACTGCATATCAAGCGAACAAACGTGCTATAGCCCGAAACCGATCGTATTTCAATTCCGCGACGCATCACAACATAAACAGAAAAGAAACAATGGATAGATGGACTAAATGCTTAAGATTTTCTCTTCCCATCATATTCTCTATAGATTCTGATTTCTGCTTCTAAATTTTGCTATTCTTTGGTTTTTTTACTCATATCATCTATGAGGACTTTATGAGTTTTCTTTGCTGTCCATGATATTTTCATCATTCTTCTCAAGATCTACTTTGCAGTTGCCGCTAGTAATATCTACATTTTAGCTGCCTTTAGTAATATCTATATCCTAATTGCAGCTAGTAATATCTACATTTTATTTGCCGCTAGTAATATCTACATTTTATTTGCCGCTAGTAATATCTACATTTTAGTTGCCTCTAGTAATATCTATATCCAAATTGCAGCTAGTAATATCTACATTTTAACTGCCGCTAGTAATATCTAGATTTTAACTGCAGCTAGTAATATCTACATTTTAACTGCCGCTAGTAATATCTACATTTTAACTGCCGCTAGTAATATCTACATTTTAACTACCGCTAGTAATATCTACATTTTAACTGCTGCTAGTAATATCTACATTTTAACTGCCGCTAGTAATATCTACATTTTAGTTGCAGCTAGTAATATCTACATTTTAACTGCCGCTAGTTATATCTACATTTTAACTGCCGCTAGTAATATCTAGATTTTAACTGCCGCTAGTAATATCTACAATTTAACTGCCGCTAGTAATATCTACATTTTAACTGCCGCTAGTAATATCTACATTTTAACTGCTGCTAGTAATATCTATATTTCAGTAGCCGCTAGTAATATCTACATTTCAGTTGCCGCTAGTAATATCTACATTTCAGTTGCCGCTAGTAATATCTACATTTCAGTTGCCGCTAGTAATATCTAATAACTAAGATTATTTCAAGGTAAGAGAAAAAGAACAGTCAATGAACAAGTGATTCCACAAAAATACTGTTACAAAATAGTACTTCCTCGGATAGTGTAATGATAGGACTACGTGAACCACAGCCTCCAGTATGTTTAATGATCAGATTTTTGTTTTAATCATATTAATCTCACTTCGGAGAGCGTGTTCGTATGGCTAGAACACCAGCCTTAAAAACATGAGGTCCCTGGTTCAATCCACGGTTGGAATAAAAAAAATGTTTGTCTTTCGGAGGTGCAATAAAAATATTTTTTTTTGTACACGTTGCGGCGAGAGCTATGATTAAGTGGCCTTTCAATCCACAGCCAAGAAGCCCCCCCCCCCTTTTTTTTTTTGCACTCCTTAACATGAAAAAACACAGTAAAGAAAGTTTTTTAAAAGTTTAAATCTCACGTCTGCGTTTGAAAATTCCTGATTAATAGTTATATTTTTTTTATTTAAAAAAATCAAAGGTGTTTGCGTTAGCTCGCTACCACAGGTGGCGAATACGTTTGATTTTGTTGATATCACGATTTTATTTTCAAAAGCCAGAAGTGTTCATTAATTATGAATAATCCAGAACGTTTGACATCCATCTTTGTCTGGGTGCGGTGCATTAGGGAGTTTCTGTTCCCTGGATTTGGCTTCCCTATATGTTCAGTGTGAACAATCAGGCAGTTAAATGTGTATAGTTCTGTGACGGGGAGATATAGTCAATGTGTCTAGATCTGTGACGGGGAGATATAGTCAATGTGTCTAGATCTGTGACGGGGAGATACAGTCAATGTGTCTGGATTGTGACGGGGAGATACAGTCAATGTATCTGGATCTGTGACGGGGAGATACAGTCAATGTGTCTAGATCTGTGACGGGGAGATACAGTCAATGTGTCTGGATTGTGACGGGGAGATATAGTCAATGTGTCTGGATCTGTGGCGGGGAGATATAGTCAATGTGTCTAGATCTGTGACGGGGAGATATAGTCAATGTGTCTAGATCTGTGACGGGGAGATATAGTCAATGTGTCTGGATCTGTGGCGGGGAGATATAGTCAATGTGTCTAGATCTGTGACGGGGAGATACAGTCAATGTGTCTAGATCTGTGACGGGGAGATATAGTCAATCTTGTATGCTCTTATATTCTGTGCAAGGTGTCGTGCCTCTTCCAGCGATATCTTAAGATCGTCAACAATCTGATCCATCAACGTCGTGGTCAACGCGTGTTCTCTTTCCTGGAAAATGCCCTTCCAGTGTTAATCTTTCTTCTCTCCTTGTTCTCCAGTCGAAGTCAGACGATAATGTAGATTTCATCAATGAACTGTACTATAGTCAGCAGCCGGGAACCTTCACTAGCCGGGAGCAGCCACCAGCCGAGAGCAGTCAGCAGCCTGGAGACAAGGCGACCGCACAGCTGTTTCAGATGACTAAAGTTTTTCTTCTTGTAGATGTCGTACAGTGGACACTTCTATATGTTATGTGTTTTCTGGAGATTGTGCCCAGGGGTATATGTGAACAGGGACATATATCGGTGTCACCGACTCCAAACCAACTGTTGTTATTGCTTTTCAATTCAAAATAATTGTTAATTCCTTACTTCCAAGCCTGTAGATAGCACTTAAAAAAAAGTGAGTTCCATTCCAATGGAGTTTTTGCTCCCGCCGAAGACGGATGTGTCGGGCCATTGGCGCAAATAAAACGGCGACACAACGCATTTCGTTTCTCTGGACTACATCCTGCTAGAAATCTAGTAGGACAATGGTCTTGCTACAAGGGAGAGCCAGCAGGAGTTTGAGAATGAACGATGAAGAAGAAGATTATGTACCTGATTCCTTGAAATGAATCTTATATCTATTGTTGACAATTACTTCCAGCTACTTGTTAACCGGTTTGCTATATTATTAATCAGTCTAGCTCATTGTGTCTTTTTTAATATCTAAAATATGTTCGCTTGCGTTGTTTGATTACATGGTCTATTTCCTTCTCTGTTCAACTCTCTCAGGACGTTTGTATTGATACGCTTTTCTGTCCATTATGATGATGATGATGATGATTGTGAGTCCGTCGTAATTGACGATAACCAAAAACTCATCCATAATAATAATAATAAAAATAAAAATAATAAAAGTTAATAGTGCGTTTTTAAATGACTAACAAATCCAATTCTTTTACAGAAATATTATTGTACATCATATTCATAGCAAGATAAACAAACAAGTAGTATCACTTTCCTTCCTCCCTATCATAACCATGTTTGTCTCCATGTAAGATTCGTTGTACTGTGGCGTTTTACAAGTCTTTGGTTGGTCCTGATAAAGGCTTTTTAGTCGAAACGTTATATGTCTCTGTATCTAGTTGTTAGGTTGTTTTATGTCACTTTTTTTGGTAACACTTCTACCTATTTTTGTTTATCTTGATATTTGCCCTGTGTTACTCCGGCCACCTACTTACATTTTAGTGTTGTTACCCTACACTGGAACATGTATCCATTATATTCATAGCACCTATCAAGAATATTTAATTTCAAATACTGATACCAGCCGAAGACGGATGTGTCGGGTCATTGACACAAATAAAACGGCAACACAACTTATTTCCATTCTCTGGTCTACATTCTGCTGGAAATCTAGTAAGATCATGGTCCTGCCACAAGGGAGATCCAGCGGGAGTTTGAGAATGAGCGCTGTAGAGGAAGAAGAAATTCTGATACTTTCGTTCTTCTGTTTGGTTATTGCTTCCCAGGTCCGACCGCCATATGTTGCCACACTGGATGTACGCCACTAAGTATACAACTAGATGTATTCAATATAAAATGAAATATTCTTTCCTGAGAGTTGTCTTCGTCGTGGATACTCTGAACGCCTCTCTGTCCCGAACAAGCAGACCTGCATTGGCCAGAGACATGTGCATACATTCTTCAATGTCTCTAATAAATCGTCTTCTTTGTCTTCCTCTTCTTCTCTCGCCACTCTTCTGTTTAAAATCAGCCTTTCGATACCATGATGTCGCTTTAAGTGTCCAAATTACTGTAGCTTCTTTGTTATGATGGTATTTAGAAGCCACCCTTCGTTTAGCTTTAGTAATTTCAAAATTTAAATGTGCGTTTATTTCTCTGTACATAATATTCGTAGGATCTGTCTGTAGCCCTTCATTTCAAATGAATTTATTCTTTTAGATATTGTCTTGTTTAGTTTAAAGTCCAAGTCTCGCATTCATATGTTGCCACTGGGAAAACACATGATCTTAAAAGCGTTACTTCAGTGTTGTTATTACTACTTTGTCATAGCTTTCTATCTGTGTTAATTTGAGTGTTGCTATTGCGAGTCTTCTCCTAATCTCGACTGAACAATCTCCGGAACTGTTTATATTTGCTCCCAGATATTCTAATTTGTTTACACATTCTAGTTCTGTAATTGTCTATTTTGATTAGCGGCTTGATGGACAAATATAGCTTTTAATCATTTTTGCTGTATATTTGTGTTTGCCCTAGCCATTTCTTATTTTGTATTTTTTGTAGGGTCATGGCTAATCTACTTCTGATTCTTGTTGTATAGTTTCTGTGTTGTTAAGAATTGAGGCGATATATACACAGTTTTTGACATTTCTAGTTGTTGCTTGTCGATAATTATTGTATTGAATACTCGTATCCTGGTATTAAAATGGACGCAATTCACTGAAAAACGCTGAAGTACTCGTTTTTTGCATCTCTAATTGTTGGTTGGGGGTGCAGCAGCCTATAAGATCAAGCTCTTTAACCAAATACCATTGTATGATATTTGCAAGTATTTGTGAGTTGAATTGTTCCAATTAAAGTGTTCCGTTTATCTGACTTCGGAGGAGGAAGCATTTTCTTAATATAAGCGCTGGAAATTTAAAAAAAGTGGTGGTCAACAGTTTCGCAGGGATGAGTGGTACCCTGGAGTGTGTTGTGGTTGTATTCTGTTTAAAAGATTATTAAGCTGTATATGTTGTGTGTGAAGTTGGAAGATGATGCTCTGGTCTTTCCTTCCCATGAGGTTTATGCTGTTTCTAAGATTTGGGCTAGTCATATTTTTTGTAGATCCCAGTGTTTAGCCCACGTTTAGCCAAGTCTCTTTGTTCACAGATTTTAACACCCATCGGTTCAGCCAAATCTCTTTGTTCACAGATTTTAACACCCATCTGTTCAGCCAAATCTCTTTGTTCACAGATTTTAACACCCATCTGTTCAGCCAAGTCTCTTTGTTCACAGATTTTAACACCCATCTGTTCAGCCAAGTCTCTTTGTTCACAGATTTTAACACCCATCTGTTCAGCCAAATCTCTTTGTTCACAGATTTTAACACCCATCTGTTCAGCCAAGTCTCTTTGTTCACAGATTTTAACACCCATCTGTTCAGCCAAATCTCTTTGTTCACAGATTTTAACACCCATCTGTTCAGCCAAGTCTCATTGTTCACAGATTTTAATACCCATCTGTTCATCCGTCCTTTTATTCACAGATTTTAATACCCTTCTGTTCAGCCAAGTCTCTTTGTTCACAAATTTTAACATCATTTTAATTGTGTGCATGTCCTCATCTCTAATATTAGGAACAGTTTACATAATATATTCTTCAAATTTTGGAATGCAGACATTGCCTGTCCTAATTCTACTTCCTATCTCTGTTTAAACATTCCCATTGCTCAACGAAACCGCCCCATTGCTCATCGAAACCACCCTATTGCCCATCGAAACCACCCCATTGCTCATCAAAACCGCCCCATTGCTCATCAAAACCACACATTGCCCATCGAAACCGCCCCATTGCACATCGAAACCGCCCCATTATCCATCTAAACCGCCCCATTGCCCATCGAAACCGCCCCATTGTCCATCGAAACCGCCCCATTGCTCATCAAAACCACCCCAGTGCTCATCGAAACCACCCCATTGCCCACAAGAAGCAAGAGTTAACCTCTCGTAATTCATGGGAATTAAAATAACAGCAATGTTGAACTTCTTCAATCTGATGTTATATTTGTTAAAATAATGAGAGTTTACAAAAAAAGAGTAAATTTGAAGTAACTGTTTACCATTATATGTACGGTCAAATGCATAGTCCTATCTGAATACATTCTGATGTCCCATGTGTATGTTGCATATGTTAAAGAACCAATTATATCAAAAGACACATTCTTTCCAGAACGTTGTCTTCGCCGTGGATACTCTGAACATCTCTCTGTCTCAGGCAAGCAGGCCTGCATTGGCTAGTTCATACATTTTTCGTTATCGCTGGTCCATCGTCTTCTTGGTCTTTCTCTTCTTCTCTCACCCGGCACTCTGCCCTCTAGAATCAGCCTTTTGATATCATCATGTCGCTATAAGTGTCCAAAATACTGTAGTTTCCTTCTTATGAATTTATGGGTCGAGTTGAAAAAACACACACAAGACTCGTAAAACACCCCCCCCCACCCCCATTTACAATATAACATTATATCGTCACAGAGCAAAACGTAATGTTTAAAGTATAACATTATACCTTCACAGAGTATAAACTTCAAATGTAAAGTATAACATTATACCTTCACAGAGTATAAACTTCAAATGTAAAGTATAACATTATACCATCACAGAGTATAAACTTCAAACGTAAAGTATAACATTATACCTTCACAGAGTATAAACTTCAAACGTAAAGTATAACATTATACCTTCACAGAGTATAAACTTCAAATGTAAAGTATAACATTATACCTTCACAGAGTAGAAACTTCAAATGTAAAGTATAACATTATACCTTCACAGAGTAGAAACATGAAGTTTAAAGTGTAAAGTTATATGTTCACAAAATAGAACGTATAATGACAAAATTATCTAGACTAGAAAATAATCTATGGGGCAACGAGCAACGCCGTGAGGACGTCCTACTGATGGCAGAATTCAAAGGCAGACCTTGTGCCTGTAGAAACTGCTGAGCATAGGAAACGCATCGAAGACGAATAATACTATTTAATTATTCGAACACCAAGTTTAGAATAGAACTACTGAATTTCTAGATATTAGAAACACCAAGTTTAGAATAGAACTATTGAATTTCTAGATATTAGAAACACCAAGTTTAGAATACAACTATTGAATTTCTAGATATTAGAAACACCAAGTTTAGAATACAACTATTAATTTTCTAGATATTAGAAACACCAAGTTTAGAATACAACTATTGATTTTATAGATATTAGAAACATCACGTCTGGAATGAATGCAACTATTGAATGTCTAGATGTTGAAAACGCCAAGTCTAGAATACAACTATTGAATGTCAACATATTGGAAACACCAAGTCTAGAATACAACTATTTAATGTCTAAATATTAGAAGCATCAAGTCTAGAATACAACTATTCAATTTCACATATTGGAAACACCAAGTCTATAACACACTATTGAATGTCTATATATTAGAAACACCAAGTCTAGAGCATAAAATTGAGTCTATATATTAGAAACACCAAGTCTAGAATACAACTATTGAACGTCCATATATTATAGATATCAAGTTTATAGTATTCTACTGAACCTAAACACATTAAAATTTATCGTCTATAATACAGTATTGTACTAAGCAATTTGAAATACAAAATCTATAGTACAGAATGCACGTAAATATATTGAAACACCAAGCCTATAGTACAGATTGCAAGTAAACATATAAAAACATTACGACTATAGTACAGATTGCAAGTAAACATATAAAAACACGTCTAAAAGTAAGTTATCGTTAAACCATGGTCAGAGATGCAAATTTATACTGCCTCCAATTTCCAAGCGGAATCGATTATCACGTCATCACACTAGAATAGATATTTGAGCATTCCTGGGGTGCAAAGGGAACGCATTGCTCTAGGCGGACCCAGGGTTAGCAGATAACCAAGATCCCAAATGTACCTCCTCGCGGTGCACCCTGGTAACAGAAAACAGCAGCTCGAACTGATTCTGGCCAAATCATTTGGGGATCGTGTTCGAGAATGTGGAGGAAGCAGATGGAAAGAGATTTGACTGCAAAAGAGACAGACAATATCTCCGACACTATTTGTATCACCACATACAGTTACACTGTCGACATACAGTGACGTCTGTAAGTCCTGTCAGAACATTGCAGGGGCGGCCAATGTAAAAGGCACGTAAAAGTGGATGCATGGAAAGAAACAAATACATGTCATAATGAGTACAATGACATAATGAAAGGGCATAACAGCGCCAGAGAGCAGCGCGAACTGCAAATGAAAAGTGAAAATTCCTAGGAAAGGGTAACTAGAAGCTCTGTTAGCTCGAGACGAGCTTCTAGTTACCTGTGATCCTTATAGGCAGAGACCCAGACCCAATCGTGGGCGCTCGGAAAAGCAAGAAGACCTAAACCAACTCTAATGTCGAGCCTTCCTATACCGGAAATATGCTCGAGAAGAGAAAAGGTTCTGAACCCGATGGGCTTAGGCAAGAAAGGGACAACGATTTTAGCACTGGCCCACTCTACTGTCAAGCTTTCCTATACCAGAAATACACTTGCAGAGAGAAAGGGTTCAGTACCTGATGAGCTCAGGCGCTATTGGGACAAGGTCGCTCAGCTCGAGAGTGCCTTGCTCTCAAACGCGTGGTGTGAGACTCAAACTTGTACTAGGGGTTCATGATGTCTATGAATGACGCCTCGGGTAGGAGGGCGAACAAGCCAGGGTACAACTCTTCTGGCGAGTTCTTCCTAATACGGAACCAGGCTCGCGGATGAGAAACGGTTCAGTACCCGATGGACACAGGCAGAGTCTGTCCAATTGCACGAGATGGATTCATGGACGGTGGAGCACCTCGTGCCAGATAGACGCGCTAGATATGCACTACACACCAGCGTGCCCGGCGACAGATAGACAGGCTGTCACGGACTAGGGACCAAACCCGAAATAAAGAAATGACGAAAACGGATGTGCTGGACCTCGGACGTCCTAACCACAAGTGGCCAACCGGGGTGCAAATAATCACAGTTTTACTGTGGAACTTGCAGCACAACGTACTTCACGCTCCCCGGCGGAAATCACACGAAATATTCGTTGTGGTTACATGAGATCGAACGCAGAAGAAGAAGAAGAAGAGCATTCCTATTTGAGGTACTGTCTGATATCACTGCCTGTGCTACGGTGTAATCGCTCTATTTCTGTCACCATCACTCAGCTGATCATTCCTATTTGAGGTACTGTCTGATATCGCTGCCTGTGTTACGGTGTAAGCACTCTACTTCTGTCACCATCACCCAGCTAAGCATTCCTATTTGGTACTGTCTGATATCACTGCCTGTGCTAAGGTGTAAGTGCTCTACTTCTGTGACCATTACCCAGCTGAAAGAAATGAAGCATATATTGGGTGCAGAGATAACTGAGAACATAGGCTTAGATTTGCACTCTACCGTGTTGTACTTGTACTGCTACTTGTACTTGTACTGTACTTGTACTTGTACTTGCTTGTACTTCTACCGTGTTGTACTTGTACTGCTAGACTGTAACCTGTCCATCGTGTAATGATACAAGTGGGAGAGTAACATTACACGATGGACAGGTTACAGTCTAGCAGAGTGCACTACCAAGACAAGAGACAGGAGATGTTGGAGATACGTTTCAGCCAACCTTCGTTGCGGAGACGGCACTTAATGATGATGATGATGTGTTGTACTTACGACAGAGTTCACGTAGAACAGACATGTAGTTCACGTAGAACAGACATGTAGTTCACGTAGAGCAGACATGTAGTTCACGTAGAACAGACATGTAGTTCACGTAGAACAAACATGTAGTTCACGTAGAACAGACATGTAGTTCACGTAGAGCAGACATGTAGTTCACGTAGAGCAGACATGTAGTTCACGTAGAGCAGACATGTAGTTCACGTAGATCAGACATGTAGTTCACGTAGAGCAGACATGTAGTTCACGTAGAACAGACATGTTGTTCACGTAGAACAGACATGTTGTTCACGTAGAACAGACATGTAGTTCACGTAGAACAGACATGTAGTTCACGTAGAACAGACATGTAGTTCACGTAGAACAGACATGTTGTTCACGTAGAACAGACATGTTGTTCACGTAGAACAGACATGTTGTTCACGTAGAACAGACATGTAGTTCACGTAGAACAGACATGTTGTTCACGTAGAACAGACATGTAGTTCACGTAGAACAGACATGTTGTTCACGTAGCTTACTTTACTTATATAGAAACAGACTGACAATGTGTACGACTTGGTGATATAGTGATATGTCTGCTAATTGTGAAATGATCTATCCTGTGTGGAAAAAAATCCTGCACTGACCATATATTTGTACTTCTGACAATAGAAAATAACATATTGAAGGCAATATATGTGGGGGCCTTGATACATCTTCGATGTAGGGGATGGGGTTTACCTATAACGAAATAAGATCATCAGCCCATTTTTGTAGATCTGTTGAGATGTCATTGATCTTTTGGGATCATTGATAAGCTTAATGATTACCGTTTAAATATATATATATATATATAAATATATATATATATATTCCTAAATAATTTTGGCGATCTACTAAATCTGTCCTTAGGATCTACGAAATATGTCCTTACGACCTACTAAATCTTGCTTTACGTTCTACTAATTCTGTCATTAAGAGCTACTAAATCGGCCCTTACGATCTACTAAATCTGCCCTTGCGATCTAATAAATCTTTCCTTACGATCTACTAAATTTGCCTCATAATCTACCTTTTCTGCATTCGCGCGCTGATAGCCAAGACGAAAGTACGTTGTGCTGCGAGTTTACAGCATAGCTGCGTTATTTGCACATCGGAAGGCACAGCGCATCTGTTTCCGTCATGCCTTCAGCCTTTCTATTTATCGCCATGCGATGCATGTGTATCAACTCTACGCCGTGACGGTGCCCAAGTTACTGTGCCCTTGGACTTTATAGGCCAAAACACGTCTCTGGCAGTATCAGGGATTTAGGCTTGCCTCGACTAGGTCATTCTCTCACAAGGTGTTCCGCTGCCAGTGAACTCGGCGTAGTTAATAGTATTGTGCCTGTGCGCATTGGGTATTGAACCTTTTCTCTCCGCGAGCGTGATTCCGGTATAGGAAAGCATCGACGGTAGAGTTACCCCAGGTTCGTTCGTCTTTTATGAATACTCTGTTCACTCTAAGAATGAAGTGGATCAGTGCTTCAGAGTGGTTGTCGGACGCAGAACGCAATAATCGATTATTAAGTGCCCAATAATATTGCTCCTAAATTTCCTTTTTTTAATGTTTAAAAAAATATTCTTTAAATATTGTTTTTAATTGCTTTTAAATGTTTTACATTATATTGTTTTTACATGTCAACAGCTGTTTAAAAATCACTTGTTTGCGCGGAGTAATGTGGGGGTGTGTTTTGACCCACTTTATTCTTAAAATGAACAGAGTTTAGCCGAGGTGTCTTTCACCGACATCATTAACCCCTCGTCCAAATCGGAGACTACACATATAACTACTGGTAACTAGAGCTTGTTTGTCTCGAGCTGATGGAAACTAGTTCTGATTTCCCTGTAACGCTGTCACTTTCTGGTTACAAGTAGCGCTGCCCTCTGGCGCTTCCCTCTGGCGATGCCCTCTGGAGCTGCCCTCTGACGCTGTGCTGCCCTCTGGCACTGTGATGCCCTCTGGCGTTGCCTCTGGCGCTGTGCTGCCTTCTGGTGCTGTGCTGCCCTCTTGTGCTATACTCCCCTCTGGTGCTGTGCTGTCCTCTTGCTTTGTGCTGCCACCTCATTGCACTTAATATGTTATCTTCAACTCTCACTATTCGTCTTGACATCTACCCATTTCCTGACAATTGCATTAATCGCCTCTCCAATACTCGAGCCGGACCGTCTTGAATTACTGCGTGTCGACAGTAACGCTGTATGCGTTAGCTCAGAGGTATCGGAAATATTGTATGGCTTTTGCAGTCAATTATCATTCGATCTGCAGGCGGACACGATCCCAGAAGTGTTGGCTAGAAGCAGCATGAACATCTGTACTTCTTTTTCCAGGTTGCACCACGAGGAGGTACTTCTCTATTCTTGGTTATCTGCTAATCCTGGTTCCGTGAGAGAATGCTTACACTTAGCGTCCCACAATCTACTAAATATGTACTCGCGATCTACAGGTAGATCAAGATAGACTTAATACAGACACCTCATTTAGAACAGTTCCTACTGCAGAATAGTACTGCTCGCTGATCGTAAACAGTGTCTTTATCTTGGATAATCCGACATTTTTTTAAAAGTGTGGGAGACACCTCATATACACAAATTGACAACTGATCGAAGTCTTTCTCCAAGAATATTCAACGGGCAGTTCTTGGACAGCGTTTCTGATCTTGACTGAAGTCGGTGATCATTGGTTACTTTTTTACTTGGTTACTTTGTTGATATTTTGTGCAGCCAGACAATGAAAAGCGAGGAAAGAAGTCGTACCAGTTAAGAATCTAGTGACGTTGTTTGAGATGTATCAGTAGAATGAATCTGGGGAGGGACGTTTAAATAATCTATCGCATTGGCCAAGATAATCTATCGCATCGACCAAGATAATCTATCGCATCGGCCAAGATAAGTGGTAATCTTTGACAACATTCTGCAGGACTGTTGTTAAGAAGTACTTTATATATAGCGTGTAATTTTGATTGTAACATCGCCCGTGTATCGACAGGCTCCGAAATAGGAGCAAATAATAGCCACACTGTTTACTATCAATGCATGTCGTATGATTGCGACTAAGGAGGTTATGGGATGCAGGTGGTTGTTCTATCTCATATAGAGTTTATGTTACACGGAAGCCATGTTGAGGTCGGAAGTGTCTGAATAAAAGGCACATATATCGCAGTACAGCTGAAACCATAACACAACGCGTTTAGTTATCCTGGCATCCTGCTAATATGCAAGAGTTTGAGAACGAACGCAATAGAAGAAGAATGCACCCACGAACTGAGAATCTACTTCAACCCTGTCATCCGGATAACTGAGCACCTACTTCAGTTATATCACCCGGAAAACTGAACACATACTTCAGTCACGTCAGCCGGACAACTGAGCACCTACTTCAGTCATATCACCGGGAAAACTGAGCACCTACTTCAGCCACTTCAACCGGACAACTGAGCACTTACCTTAGTCAGGCCACCGTGGCAACTGAGCACCTACTTCAACCACGTCATGACTAACCAGTGATATATCATTCATGATTTAAAATAAACCAGTGATTTATCATTTATGATTTAAATTAAACCAGTGATTTATCATTTATAATTTTAATTAAACCAGTGATTTATCATTTATGATTTTAATTAAACCAGTGATTTATCATTTATGATTTTAATTAAACCAGTGATTTATCATTTATGATTTTAATTAAACCAGTGATTTATCATTTATGATTTTAATTAAACCAGTGATTTATCATTTATGATTTTAATTAAACCAGTGATTTATCATTTATGATTTTAATTAAACCAGTGATTTATCATTTATGATTTTAATTAAACCAGTGATTATTTATAATTGCGATCATAGAGAGATAGTCATATCTATTTTTTTAATGCGATGTTTGAAATAGAATCACAGCCAGTTCTTAATCTCCTTGTCATTATCGAACGTTTGCACACTTGACAGTTCGCTGTTAAATAAACACGTCTCACGTGCTGGAGCACCACGACATTTTGTTATCTCAGAGTACTTGCTTCATACAAATGTATATCCATTGATACACCCCCCACAGTTTGTTATCTCAGAGTACTTACTTCATACAAATGTATATCCATTGATACACCCCCCACAGTTTGTTATCTCAGAGTACTTGCTTCATACAAATGTATATCCATTGATACACCCCCCACAGTTTGTTATCTCAGAGTACTTGCTTCATACAAATGTATATCCATTGATACACCCCCCACAGTTTGTTATCTCAGAGTACTTACTTCATACAAATGTATATCCATTGATACACCCCCCACAGTTTGTTATCTCAGAGTACTTGCTTCATACAAATGTATATCCAGTGATACACCTCTCACAGTTTGTTATCTCAGAGTACTTGCTTCATACAAATGTATATCCATTGATACACCCTTAGAGTTTGTTATCTCAGAGTACTTGCTTCATACAAATGTATATCCATTGATACACCCTTAGAGTTTGTTATCTCAGAGTACTTGCTTCATACAAATGTATATCCATTGCTATACCCCGGTAGTTTGTTATCTCAGAGTACTTATTTCATACAAATGTATATCCATTGATATACCTCGGTAGTTTTTTTATCTCAGAGTACTTATTTCATACAAATGTATATCCATTGATATACCCCGGTAGTATGTTATCTCAGAGTACTTACTTCATACAAAAAAGTCGATTTGTGTCTGTTTCCATTCCAGGATCAAAATAATCTAAAAGGGATGCGGAAGTCGTGGCGTGTATCACACAAACCGTGGTTAAACGATAAAATATGGCAAAACGCATTATGTTTTCTGAAGTTCACCATCTGATAATTTTGGGAGTTTGAAAACGAACAAACGAGGAAAAGATATCGTGATGTCTCTTTAATCCTAACATATTCTTAATTTTTGTGATATCTTGAATATTATAATTGTCTTAAAATATGTCTCAAGACATTGTTTACATTTTTCACATCCATTCTTTCTTCGCTACGTTTATGTTGACACAAATACTACATTATTTAAATAACAAAGTCTACACTTGTCAACATATCAATCTTGTAAGCTTTATGTTAGGTTTCAATGTACACATGTGAACGTCTAAATCTTGTAAGCTTTAACTGAAGTTTCAATGTACACTTGTCAATGCCTCAACTTTCAACTTTGCAAGCTTTATGTCAGGTTTCAATGTACACATGTCAACCTCTCAACCTTATAAGCTTTAATTTGAGTTTCAGTGTACATTTTCAACCTCTCAACTTTGTAAGATTTAACTCAAATTCAATGTACACAATTCTACCTTTGTAAGCTTTAACTCAAATTTCAATGAAATATTTGTTTTTCTTACATACATAATTTGGCATGGGGTAAGGGAATTGGTGGACAGGGGCTGTCTTTAATTTCTCTGATGCCGTTGAGAATAGAATGCCTTGGGAGGAAGTTGGAATTTCGAGCCCTTATTGATTTTGGATTCTGCTGGAAACAAATGGTGGAAATGACCCCGGTACTAGCAATACAAGCTATTGTTTATCTCGCTAGAATAATCGTTCTTGGCTGGCGAGCTGAGAGAAGAAGTTGATTGCAGAATTATTGCAGCCATTCCCAGGCTAGAATCCCAGGCAAGAATGTCTCACAGTTTGTGCTATACTATGCAATCCTGATTTGAGAGGGGGAAAAAAGTACGAATTCTTGTACCAGCTCATAAAAATGATGGTCATCAGTCAGCAAAAATTGTCTTATGATTGTGAGCCTCTTCTTGATCCATGGAACAATTGATGAGGTATCATCAAAATTAAGTGCCGTCTCCGCAACGAAGGTTGGCTGCAACGTATCTCCAACATCTCCTGTCTCGTGTCTTGGTGGTGCACTCTGCTAGACTATAACCTGGCCCTCGTGTGATGTTACTCTCCCACTTGTATCTCTGCCTACCTCTTGCTCGCTTTCCTTTGACTTTACCATCAAGTAAGATCTTCAATAAGGTGTCATGTTTTTTAATGTGTCAAAAATATTTCATTTGCCTGATCTTTATTTCTCTTAGTAGTTCTTTCTTCATATTAAGTGTCTTTAGCACCTCTTTATTTGTTTTCTTCTCTATCCATGATGTTCTCCCTATTCTTCTACATACCCACATCTCAAAGGCATCAATTCTGTCTTCTAATTGTTTATTTAGTGTCCATGTTTCTGAGCCATACATTAATATAGAATAGATGTAGCATTGCTCAACTTTGCAAGCTTTATGTCAGATTTCAATGCCTCTTTGTGACAAGGTATGGGTTGATCTTATTAAGTATGAGAAAACTGTCTTGTCTGACAATTTATTTCTGAATGTAAAGGGAAACGTTTCTACATCAGAGTGTCTCAAAACTATTGTAACACATTACTGTCAGTCATTAGTATAGTATGCATATAGTGCGGGGACGTATAGTATGCATATAGTGCGGGAACGTATAGTATGCATATAGTGCTGGAACGTATAATATGCATATAGTGCTGGAACGTATATTATGCATATAGTGCGGGAACGTATAGTTTGCATATATTTTGTATATAGTGCTAGAATGTATAGCATGTTATACGAGATAGGTTTGAAAAAGTTCTTTGAATAGTCGAATGAAATGATGTTATGGAAATTATGTGTTTAGAAATTGGTAATGACATTGACTAAAAGACACGACAGACGTGACCTTTACATATACTCTCGAAGAGAAGATACAGATGTTTGTTTGTTGTGCTAGTTGCATCGTTGGAGCTGAAACTATTCTTGATTGAATATCGTACACATGGCAAATTCTTAGTTTTTATTAAGAAGTCACTCTCAGAGATATTCACATTGCTTATGAAGTATGTGGTGATATGGCGATGAACGGTTACCAAGGAAATGTACATTGATATCCTTCGTCGTCTAGATGATATCAGAAGAAAAAGACCAGAAAAATGAAGAACAGTTGGATTATTCTGCATGACATTGAGTCGGCACATTTATCACTACTGGTAGAGCATTATATCACACAACGAACCCTACTGGTAGAGCATTATATCACACAACGAACCCTACTGGTAGAGCATTACGTCACACAACGAACCCTACTGGTAGAGCATTACGTCACACAACGAACCCTACTGGTAGAGCATTATATCACACAACGAACCATACTGGTAGAGCATTATATCACACAACGATCCCTACTGGTAGAGCATTATATCACACAACGAACCATACTGGTAGAGCATTACGTCACACAACGAACCCTACTGGTAGAGCATTACGTCACACAACGAACCCTACTGGTAGAGCATTACGTCACACAACGAACCCTACTGGTAGAGCATTACTTCATACAACGATCACTACTGGTAGAGCATTATATCACACAACGATCCCTACTGGTATAGCATTATATCACACAACGAACCCTACTGGTAGAGCATTATCTCACACAACGATCCCTACTGGTATAGCATTATATCACACAACGATCCCTACTGGTAAAGAATTACCTCACACAACGATCACTACTGGTAGAGCATTATCTCACACAACGATCCCTACTGGTAGAGCACTACCTCACACAAACATCCCTACTGGTAGAGCATTACCTCACACAAACATCCCTACTGGTAGAGCATTACATCACACAGCACAATGTGACTATATTGGAACAGCCTCTATATTCTCCCAACTTGCACCGGCTGATTTTTTTCTGGTTGCCTTGACTAAATCGGCACTGAAATGACATCGATTCAATGATGCAGATGACGTTATCACCAATGCGGCAACAAAACTGATAGAGGTACCAAAGAATTGATGCCACGAATATTTCCAGCAGCTATATGCACGTTGGAAAACTATGCAGCTGACGACCGGAACTACTTTGAAATAAATGTAGTGTAGATAACTCTATTGTTACTTATTTCTATATAATCTACTAATTCAGGGAACTTTTTGAAGCTACCTCATAGCGCCAGATGGTATAGTAGAATAAAGCACGGTATCTTATAGTAAGTCAGTATAGTATGCTATTGTATAAAAGGGGCAGAGGTTTAAATTACTTGTACTCATATTTCTCCCATATTTGCTCGCCCTTCTCAACAAAGCTGAGAGAACTCCTACCGAGTATCAATCATAGCAAGTGAAATCCTTAGCTTCAAGCTAAATCCTTAGCTTCAATCTAAATCCTTAGCTTCAAGCTAAATCATTAGCTTAAAGCTAAATCCTTAATCTTCAGGAATCTCCGAAAAAAAGATATACTTTATAAACAAGACGTCAATGCTACAATTGAACCCGCTACTTCTTGAGCACAAGGCGAGCTGTTTAAGTACTTGTCCACGGAGATCTCCCACGAGGTATGGATTAGTGCTGTAAGTTAAGCCGGTCAAAGGTTATATGAGTTGTGCAAGAGAATGCAACAGTGCCTAGTACGATATACACGAAAAAAGACAGTGGGAAAATATAAGACATCTCTCTCAAAATGCAACTAATAACATAACAAGACATTAAAAAAAGTAAAGTAACCCATAGCATTTATTAATGCCGTAGGGGTGTGAGATGTTAGCGATCTCACATTTCACAGGTTCTGCAAATGAGGGCGGTAGCCATCTCCTCTCCCTCGCAGTCTTTACTTCCCGGCTTAATCCGGTACCCATTTAAGGCTGGGTCGACCGGGGAGCCGTTGCGATCTGAAAACATTTCCGCCTCAACTGGGGAATGAACCCAGGACCACTCATATGCGAAGCCAGTGTGCAATAACAAGACATGCAATTGAATGAAACTGGCAGGGAAAGAGATCAATTCAAAGACAAAAGAAACAATGCCAGCACTCGATTTCAACAGACTAATCAGGGTCTCTTGGGCAGAAATGGGGGGAAAGGAAGTGTAGCACAAATACGGTTGACAGAATAGTTGCGTACTAGGTAAACAATATTCCACATGTAATAGAAAGTGATCAGAAGAGACAATGAATAAATATGAATTTAGAATTTGAGATGGGAATATTTTTTTTTTAAATGACTGCAACCCTCTGAATCTTGAACACTCAACAGAATAGTAACGAGTTATATTGAAGCAACAGAGATAGGATTTTATAGAAGAATGTTAAGAACACAATGAACCGATAAAAGCCGTAAGGAAGATATCTTGAAAAAAGTTCATTCCAAAACGAAAGCTGCTAACTAACATGCATCAGAAAGAGATATTCCACATTTGTGGGACACATCATGAGAAGAGGATAGATGGAATAGATAGGCTAATTGAAGAGCAAGAGGGGTAAGGAAAAAACCAAGAGAGGGGGTGCTTGACAGCCTGACATAGTGGCATGGGAGATCATCGGTATTAGAAATGATTGACAGCACACGAAATAGAAGGCTGCGGAACGACATTATAACCATCGCTACACGGCATAGATCATAAGTAGAAATGATTGACAGCACAAGAAATAGTAAGCCGTGGAAAGACTTGATACAATGCCACACGCGAAATTATAAATAACGCCGCACACACAATGATAAATAGCGCAATAACGAAATGATAAAAAACACCATACGAAAACGATAACGCCACACACAACATGATAAATAACGCCATACACGATATGATAAATAACGCCACACACGACATGGTAAATAACGCCACACACGATATGATAAATAACGCCACACACGAAATGATAAATAACGCCACACACGATATGATAAATAACGCCACACACGAAATGATAAACAACGCCACACACGACATGGTAAACAACGCCACACACGACATGGTAAACAACGCCACACACGACATGGTAAACAACGCCACACACGACATGGTAAACAACGCCACACACGACATGATAAATAACCCCACACACGATATGATAAATAACGCCACACACGACATGGAAAACGAAACCACACACGGCATGGTAAACAAAGCCACACTCGACATTAGAAATAACGCCACACACGACATGATGACATGATAAACAACGCAACACACGACATGATAAACAACGCAACACACGGTATTGGTCATAAGTATAAGCAGCAACAGGTACCGATCGACACATGTTGTGTCTTTACTGATTTTCTGGCAAAATATATTCAGAAGGTTACTATTGCTTTCTGAACAGTATAGATGTGGCGTGATTTGAACGATACTTTGGCTGTCCGAGGCCTACTCTCTACCTCTACACCACATAGCTGTGCTATACCAGTTATGCGAGTAATATACGACATTAGAAGACCGGCGAGTTTCCATATTGAATGAGGAATGAACTACACAAAACATGTGCCCTTTATCACAGTGACAGCAATATGTCAGGCTCCTAGAGGGTTTTACATTGAGTGGGATATTTGATGCCTCTGTTCTTGAACTTCTCGTATCTCCAGAGGATTGATGAAACGTGAGAGTAGCCTCTCGTGTGTTTCATATTTTTGGGGAGTTTTGTACAACTAACCATCCCCCCCCCTCCGTGTCACTTTCCAACTTCACTCTCTCTCTCTCTCTCTCTCTCTCTATATATATATATATATATATATATATATGTATGTATATATATATATATATATATATATATATATATATATATATATATATACATATATATATATACACAGTATATACCCACCGAAGACGGATGTGTCGGGCCATTGGCGCAAATTAAAACAGCGACACAACGCATTTCCATTCTCTGGACTACATCCTGCTAGAAATCTAGTAGGACAATGGTCTTGCTACAAGGGAGATCCAGCGGGAGTTTGAGAATGAACGATGAGGAAGAAGATACAGTATATACAGTCATCCATCGCGGCCTCAGTACATCGCGGATTTCTAAAAACATATTTACAGTATGTACACTTTAGTTACATCTACGTATGTTACACACACACGTAACATATTTATATTATTTATACATTATTTTATATATGTTATTTATACTATTAATATTTTATTTACATGTTTGAAACTATTCTTTAATGTTCTAATGATAACATATGCACTTATATGGTTTCATATACACTTATTGATATTATAAATACACAAAAAATGTACATGTGTTAGAAATGAGAGGATGACACTACTTCGCGGTTTTTCACTTATCGAGGCCGGTTCTAGTCTCTATTAACCGCGATAATTCAGGAATTACTGTGTGTGTATATATATATATATCATCATCATTAAGTGCCGTCTCCTCAACGAAGGTTGGCTGCAACGTATCTCCAACATCTCCTGTCTCTTGTCTTGGTGGTGCACTCTGCTAGACTGTAACCTGTCCATCATGTGATGTTACTCTCCCACTTGTATCTCTGCCTACCTCTTGCTCGCTTCCCTTTGACTTTACCCTCAAGTAAGGTCTTCAATAAGGTGTCATGTCTTTTAATGTGTCCAAAGTATTTTATTTGCCTGATCTTTATTTCTCTTAGTAGTTCTTTCTTCATATTAAGTATCTTTAGCACCTCTTTATTTGTTTTATTCTCTTTCCATGATGTTCTCCCTATTCTTCTATATACCCACATCTCAAAGGCATCAATTTTGTCTTCTAATTGTTTATTTAGTGTCCATGTTTCTGAGCCATACATTAATATGGAATAGATGTAGCATTTATAATTCTCATTTTTAACTTGTTTGTAATTTGTTTAGATATTAATAATTTCCTCATGTCATTGAAGGTACTTTTAGCCATTCCTATTCTCCTTTTAACTTCTGTTTCACATCTGCCATCATTTGTGACTATGTGTCCAAGATATTGATAATGTTTTACTTGTTGTAGTTTCTCTCCATGTATGTTTATGTTTATCTCCTGTTCTTCTGTGTCTTTGCTGATTATCATGGTTTTTGTTTTTTGAATGTTTATATCCAGTCCATATTCATTACTTGATTTATTGACTTGATCTATTAGTCTTTGTAGTTCATGTTCACTTTCTGCAAAAAAACAGTGTCAATATATATATATATATATGTCCCTTAATATTTTAGGATTATTTTTAATATTGCCTCTCTTGCTTTTCTTCATAATGCCCCCATCACCGTGCGAATATGATGTGTACTATTGAATTTCCTATTTCAACGGCTGTCCGGTCTGACTCTAGCTTCACTTCGCCGTCCCTATAATCACGTAAGTACCGTGTGCTCTAATATCTCTCGGATTGCCAGGGGCTACAGTCGTGTTAAACCAGAAATAAGACTGCTATACTCCACTTAGTTCTTCCCCGTCTAGGATAAGATCTAGGACATGACACGTTTCCCGTCTAGGATAAGGCTTAGGACATGACACGTTTCCCGTCTAGGAAAAGACCTAGGACATGACACGTTTCCCGTCTAGGATAAGACCTGGGACATGACACGTTTCCCGTCTAGGATAATACCTAGGACATGACACGTTTCCCTGCAGATACATAACTAACTTGGACTAACGTTCGCGGTTGACAGCTAATCACAAGATGTACATTTATTTAACGAAGCAGAGCAAAGAATAGCACAACTGTCACCTGCCTTAAATATCGAAGAAGAACTAATGAGGTGGGGGGGGGGGTGCTAAAGTTGCTTGTTCCATCGCATATGTTAATGTGACCCAAAAGCAGTACTGAAGGCGAATATCCCAAGCCAAAAGGTGCATATATCGATGCTACGCTGTAAATTGTGGCAACGCATTCCGTTCTGTGAATTACCTCATGTCAAATCAGTAACATTTAGATATAATCATGTGAACAACGTCGTGTCAATCAGTAACATTTAGATATAATTATGTGAACCAAATCGTGTCAATCAGTAACATTTAGATATAATTATGTGAACCACGTCGTGTCAATCAGTAAAATTTAAACAACGAACGCAGAAGATAAAGAAGAACAGAGGCTTACATTTAACATGAGCTAAGAATGATAATCAGGGCCGTAGATATGGTTACCATAAGGATAGTCTGGAATGTAGATATGGGTACCGTAAAGATAATCTGGCTGTACATATGGTTACCGTAAGGATAATGTTGACTGTAGATATGGTTACAGTAAGGATAATGTTGACTGTAGATATGGTTACCGTAAGGATAATCTGGGCTGTAGATATGGTTACAGTAAGGATAATCTGGACTGTAGATATGGTTACCGTAAGGATAATCTGGGCTGTAGATATGGTTACCGTAAGGATAATCTGGGATGTAGATATGGTTACAGTAAGGATAATCTGGGCTGTAGATATGGTTACCGTAAGGATAATCTGGGCTGTAGATATGGTTACCGTAAGGATAATGTTGACTAGATATGGTTACAGTAAGGATAATGTTGACTGTAGATACGCTTACCGTAAGGATAATGTTGACTGTAGATATGGTTACCTTACGGAAGTGGTTTTACCTAAGTAAAAATGTTAACAGGAGTCTTTGGTCCGATTTCGTGATCAAATGTGACTAATTGCGAAAAATTTGAAGACCCTTTGCAAAAATCGCTATGTAGGGTGTTTTTAATAGTTAACTTAATGGCTAACTTAATAGTACTAAAAAGTATGTTAAAATGTGCTAAGGGAGAGGAGGGTTTTAACCCCCAATCCCTTTATCTACGGTCCTGGTGATAATATACATATGGAAGTTTCATTTCGTCTTCCGGATTTGGGGAGGGGCTGTCTAAGGATAAATTAGTGAAAAATGGTTTCACAATCTCAGTTTGGGCCAACTGATAGTCGTAGATCGTTCCTGTAAGCTAGTGGTCCCCAAGATAGAGAGCGTCAGCAGTAACGTTTCGGAACCCCTGTTGTTAGATATTTTTACAATGTTCAGTGATTAAGGCTGTTAGGTGTGTTTGTTTTATTGATATGTTTTGTGTATTTTTATATCATTTTATGTCAATCGTATTTTATTGCTTGAGCCGCAGAACATAAAACCAACTTATTCGTGATGAACATAATGAATGTACTTGCATGTCAACAAGACCATCTCCTGACAGTGCGCACCCGATGGGTTATGGGTGTAATAAATGGATTTCTTGTCTCTGAAGGAAACTCTAAACCTTCTTTCTGCGCGGGTCTATTGTATATCCCCACGTGAATGATCGTTGATCGTATCCATACTTGCGGTTAAGCGAAGAGATGGAGCTTAAGTTCCAAGGCCACATGTACCTCCTTGGTTGCATTGTCCATGTATTTTCAAGGCTATATTGATGCTTTCTATCCACCGTTTTCTTGTCTACCTTTGGCCTCATTCCCGGATACTCTTTTGTTATATTTTCTTATTGATATTTGGTTTTCAGACAGAACGAACTTTGTTCAGTCATCGTGACACGAAGTTAGCTATTTTTGTGCCAATAAAAATATGTGCTGATAGTGATATCGGTTATACATGTTTGGGTTCATTACAGGGAGATGTGTCCACACAATCCAGCTTTTTAATATTAGGCGTGACTTCATACAGCCTCCGTGACGCGGTAATAAAAAAACAACGAAACGCAATGCAGTTAGTTTTTTGGGTTTTATTATGGAATTACAACATGGACACACAGTGGTAGCCATTGACCTGCAGACATTTGTTAGAATGTGGCTGTATGTTGGTTCCATAACCTTGGATAACGTTCAGTTGGATAGTCTGTCTATACATTTCATATTCTTATCTATAAATGCAGTCAGTGTAGTTATAACAATATTTGATGGTTATGGCGTAAATAATTATTAAAATGATTATTTTAATCTCTTTAAAAAAACAAAACTAAAGACAGCTAATTAGAAGAAAGTGCATGTCATAGTGAACCCTTCTAGAATTCCATACTGAAGATATCAGATGGACGTAATATGCTGGTCAGAATCGAAGCTCAAGCTAATCAACTATGTAATTATTGAGCTTCTGTTTAAACAAAAAATTGAAACGATATCTCTAGAACAGCAGCCATCATTCAGTGAAGGTGTAGCTATTTCTGAGGCTTAATTAATGATGTGCTAAAAATAATTTCCCGTGAGATCTATGAGAAGCGAAAAAAAAAACAATTTCCCGTGGAGATCTATAAGAAGCACACTTAAATATAATTTCCCGTGAGATCTATGAGAAAAAAATAATTTCGTGGAGATATATAAGAAACACACACACAAAAATAATTTCCCTAGAGACCTGTAAGAAACAAAAATCTAATTTTCCGTGAGATCTATGAGAGAACAAAAACAATTTCCTGTGAGAAATATGAGAAAAAAACTTAATTTCCCGTGAGATCTATGAGAGAAAAAACATATTTTTCCGTGGAATCTATGAGAGAACAAAAACATAATTTCCCGTGAGGTCTATGAGAGAACAAAAACATAATTTCCCGTGAGGTCTATGAGAGAACAAAAACATAATTTCCCGTGAGGTCTATGACAGAACAAAAACATAATTTCCCGTGAGGTCTATGACAGAACAAAAACATAATTTCCCGTGAGGTCTATGAGAGAACAAAAACATAATTTCCCGTGAATTGAATGAATGATTTTATATTTATTTAAGTTTTTTATAACTTTATTTCACCGTTTTAGCAATGATCCCCGGGCCACTTACTAGGCCTCAGCGGGTCGGATTTGGCCCGCGGGCCGCCATCTGAAAAGCCCTGGTCTATGGCATCTATTGATGCTTTTTTGTCCTATATCAATAGTTCACTCTCTTTAGTGAGACCATTCGTTTAATACATATTTTAAAATATAATCAGAGTAATAATATTAACTGGAAATATAAAGGACGCTTCTCCATAGAAATCACCACAACTTACACTGGGTGAATTATCAAACATGTTATCTAAAGATATACGCATGTGGTTGCGTATGTGGGACTCACCAATGGCCTACTAGACAAACCACCCATGCAACAGAAAACCTTAGTGGATGACATGCTGTTATATTGAGGTTATCTTCTTAGAGAATGTTCATGGCACGTCATCTATACAATTGTGCGTTTATTGTGTTGTTGAAATGTGTTTCATGTTTACCTGAATATGTATGTACTCTGTAGTTGGGAGGGAGCCATAGATGTACTGTGCAGCACTGGGAAGGAGGAAACTAACAGCACTAATTTTTCCTATGGCTTAGACCCATCATAGAGGCACAGTGACTCAGGACGTGACGATCCTTTTGGCTTGAGCATTTGGTTGCATGCCTGGAGCAATAGAGAAGTTCGGCATAACCAGTAGTCGATTGGTGGCGGGGAATGAGCACAGTGAACCCTATCATGGCTAAAGTTGCTAGGAGCAGTGTATAGGTGGAAACCTACCTTCCTGGAGGTGTTAGTTATTCTTTGGCTCTGTCCCGCGGTGGGCCGAAAATCCACAGACTTCCCAGCAATATAATGCCATCTAATGGCATTAGGTCAAAGGGCATGAGACCATGGACCGCTTGATCAGCAACCAACCAACCATTTAAAGATATCAATCCTGTCTATACAGTGTTTGAACACAAACGAAACGATGCGAGACTGTGGGTCTAACATCTGGGCCCGAGCTCTTTTTAGTTCTTTTTAAAGTCGCAATGGCTAAATCATGATCAGTCTCCAGTAGAAGCCCTATGCGCGGAAAATATAAACCTGATCTGAAAGTCCGATTTTGAATATTTGCATGCATTTCGTTGACGGTCGTAGCTATATTTTTGACATGCGACTCCAAGTTTTTAAAGTGACCAACGAAAATCACGAATATAATCAAAAACGTAACGAATAAAGTCCTAATTAATGATGTACAGAGATCTTCGTACTGTCTACCGTCTGGACTAAACCAGGAAAACAAAGCTACAAATATTAAGAGATAAATAGGAAAACAAAGCTACAACTATTGAGGGACAAATAGGAAAACAAATCTACAACTATTAAGGGGCACACAGGAAAACAAAGCTACAACTATTGAGGGACAAATAGGAAAACAAAAGCTACAACTATTGAGGGAAAAATAGGAAAACAAAGCTACAACTATTGAGGGACAAATAGGAAAACAAAGCTACAACTATTGAGGGACAAATAGGAAAACAAAGCTACAACTATTGAGGGACAAATAGGAAAACAAAGCTACAACTATTAATAAGCTATATATTTCCAGTGGCAACATATCATTGGACATTCGCAATGAAAAAGAAGATACCAGAGTTTGAAATTCAATGCTAGAAAGAGATCCTAAGAATAATATGGACAGAGAGATGAGCAAAGCAAACATCAACAAAGATCTGAACATGGAAGAACATTGATTCCTCGAAAAAACCTCTCCCGTGATTTTCATTGACCACAATGATTATACTTTTTGTCGAAAGCCAATACACATCATGAGTAAAATGAAATGAGACATTTTAGAAGTATCTCTTCAAAATAGTCAATATGTTGTGTATATCCACGGTCACAATGTTCGGTTCTGTTCCTTTTATATTTTTTTAATGACATTAGAATGACATTAACATCTGCATGACTTGGGCGTCGATGTAACCACACAGATATTAGCCACGATTATAGACTTTTCAGATGTTGACGAATGTAGTGATGCCATTATCGAATATTCCACACTATGCCATTTCTGTTTTATATTTCTGGATCATTAGCTGGGACAGCTGGTGTGTCTTACAGCAGGAGGGCTGTCCAGAGTACTCGTTAAAAAAATTAACAAACCGGTTGCTGTTGTCATGGCCGATGTCAAGGGTCGTGCAATGTGTGCTGGCAGACAGCTCATTAAAATTGGTTATCGGGTTTTGTAATAAAAAAGGACGCAGCCCAAAGCTCTTGTATCCGAAGACAAAGATATTGAAGATTCACTTGACTATCCAAATGGCAGACAGATGGCCCTTAAACAGAAATGACCGGAGAGACATTATGATAAAGTATTAGGAATGTAGAACTCCCTTGGAATGTAGAATATTAGGTACTATAGTGAAGCTGTTAATATGCGTCATTCTATTACCAGTTGATGTGCATTTCTACACCACAAACTGGATCCAGGCTAATCCAGACTCAGAAATTGAATGCCAGAACAACTCTGGGAAAGTAATCGAGACTGGTTGTTCAAAAGAACGTCTTTCAAAAGTCACAGTGGATTGCTTTTATTGTACTCGGGTTTCAACAAACGTATGTAGTTTCTATTAATGCAACCGTGCACCGTTTGCTCAATATACTACTAGGAACACGTAATTTGATAGTTTAATATACTACTTGGAGCACGTAATTTGATAGTTTAATATACTACTTGGAGCACGTAATTTAATAGTTTAATATACTACTTGGAGCACGTAATTTGATAGTTTAATATACTACTTGGAGCACGTAATTTGGTAGTTTAATATACTACTTGGAGCACGTAATTTGATAGTTTAATATACTACTAGGAACACGTAATTTGATAGTTTAATATACTACTAGGAACACGTAATTTGGTAGTTTAATATACTACTTGGAGCACGTACTTTGGTAGCTTTAATATACTACTTGGAGCACGTAATTTGGTAGTTTAATATACTACTTGGAGCACGTAATTTGGTAGTTTAATATACTACTAGGAACACGTAATTTGGTAGTTTAATATACTACTAGGAACACGTAATTTGATAGTTTAATATACTACTTGGAGCACGTAATTTGGTAGTTTAATATACTACTAGGAACACGTAATTTGGTAGTTTAATATACTACTTGGAGCACGTAATTTAGTAGTTTAATATACTACTTGGAGCACGTAATTTGGTAGTTTAATATACTACTTGGAGCACGTAATTTGGTAGCTTTAATATACTACTAGGAACACGTAATTTGATAGATTAATATACTACTAGGAACACGTAATTTGGTAGCTTTAACATACTACTTGGAGCACGTAATTTGATAGTTTAATATACTACTAGGAACACGTAATTTGATAGTTTAATATACTACTAGGAACACGTAATTTGGTAGCTTTAATATACTACTAGGAACACGTAATTTGGTAGTTTAATATACTACTTGGAGCACGTAATTTGATAGTTTAATATACTACTTGGAGCACGTAATTTGATAGTTTAATATACTACTAGGAACACGTAATTTGATAGTTTTAATTGATAATCTACATGGATATAAGACACAGGGATCTCAGACATATGCATTCAGACTCAAGGATCTCAGACATATGCATTCAGACTCAAGGAACTCAGACATATGCATTCAAACACAGCGATCTCAGACATATGCATTTCAGACAGGGATCTCAGAAATACGCATTCAGACACAGGGATCTCAGATATATGCATTCAGACACAGGGATCTCAGACATAGGGATCTCAGGCATACGCATTCAGACACAGGATCTCAGACATATGCATTCAGACACAGGGATCTCAAATGTAGGGTAGACAGAGGGATTTCCGATGCAGGGAACTCAGACGGAGGGATCTCCTACGCAGATATCTCATACGAAAAGGATATCTCACACAGAAATCTCATATCTCATCTAATGGGAAAATAAATACCAACGGTTAGGGACCAGTACCAAGCAGCAAATGGCAGCTGCTAATAATTGTACATGCATGAAGCAGCCATCGTAATAATCTTCACAATAATACTGCACTCGTATTTGTGTCGAAATCCACAGATAATATGGATTATTCTACAGAGATCACCGACATCTATAATCTTACTGACATAATAAACCTGATGAAGAACTTAATAATGAAATCAATGAACTATTATTTGCTGATGATCAAAGTTTAATATACAAAGATGAGGAAACTTTGCAAAAGCACATCAATGCATTGTTGTTAGCATGTCAGAAGTACAACATGAAAATTAATGTACAAAAAAACAGAAGTTATGAAAATTAGCAAGTCTTCAACACCAATGAATATAACAATAGATAAGACCAAAGTGAAACATGCCAAAGAATTTAAATATCTAGGCAGCATTTTTTTCCGAAGATGGAAGACTAGACAGAGAAATAGAAACAGAGTGCCAGAAAGCAAACACAGTGACTTACAACTTTCACCATTATTTCTTCATCCAAAGATCAAGATGGAAATTAAAAAACAAATAATATCTACAGTTTTTATACCAACACTGTGCTACCAATGTCAAACATGGTCTTTAACAGCATCGCAGCAAAGAAAAATCGTCACTTGTGAAATGAAGTGTCTGAGAAAAGCTGCAATGGTTACCAAATAAGATAAAATAAGAAATGAAGAAATTAGGAAAATAATTGGTATAATATCACGTATCGAACATATTGAGAGACAACAAGTGAAATAGTTCGGTCACCTTATGAGAATGAAGCCAAACCAAATACCAATAAGAGCATATAATATAAGAATATCCGGGCGTAAAGCCAAAGGTAAACCAAGAAAACGGTGGATAGAAAACATCAAGATAGCTTTGAACAAACATGGACTAAATGCAACCACGGCGACACATCTGGCCATGGAACGACAGCTTAAGCTCCCACCCCTACGCTTAACGGCAAGTGTGAATGCAGTCAACAATCATTCACCTGGGGAAAGACAATAGACAATAGATTACTGACAAGATCATTCAAGATTCGATTTTGTATCATGTACTTCTGTCATTGGGTAGACCGCCATGTGTAATAATGGACAATGTTTCATATCACAAATATGTGGTCCCCACAAGATAAAGTTCCTAATTCATCAATATGATAATCATTACAAGGTAACTGCGTGAAACGTAACAACAATTGTACTTACGTAAAACACAGGTTTATATAATCGCTTCAATCAGACACGACAGACTATAACTAAAACTAGTGGGTAATTATGTGCACACAAGAAAACATGCAAATTACAATACACACATCATTTTCAACGTTTCAACCAAAAGGTCTTTATCAAGATTCACACAAAACATCAAAAGACGACAAATGGAAAATATTATCACAACAAACAAACTTATCCAACGAAAATATGGAAATGAGATGCCGGAAGATCAGGAAGTTTTTTGAAGTACTTTTACATCTTCCTGACCTTCCGGCATCTCATTTCCATATTTGTTGTGATAATTTTTCCATTCGTCGTCTTTTGATGTTTTGTGTGTATCTTGATAAGACCTTTTGGTTGAAACGTTGAATATGATGTGTGTATTGTAATTTGCATGTTTTCTTGTGTGCACATCATTACCCACTAGTTTTTGTTATAGTCTGTCGTGTCTCATTGAAGCGATATATAAACCTGTGTTTTACGTAAGTCTAATTCATCAAGTAATAAAGATGTAATATTAATTTTACAAACGAACAACAAAATTCCATTCAACGAATAGTCCCTGAAGCATAAATTACTTGGAATTGTGAAAAGGACACATACAGATATTTCATATAGACAAGGCAATCTAAAAACTTGGACACAGAATGTGTAAAACTACCACATTTACCATTCTCACTGAAACCCAATAAAATTAGTCTGGGCTAAAATTAAGGAACAGTTAGCACAAGAAAGTACAGCTTATTAATTAAAAGATGTAGAAACACTTAAAAAATGTTGCCATCTCTAATATAGCCAGGGGCTTATTAGGAGAAATGTGAGAACCATGTGTCACACGAGGAAGAGAAATATTAGAAGAAATGTGAGAACCATGTGTCACAAGAGAAAGAGAAATAATAGAAGAAATGTGAGAACCATGTGTCACACGAGGAAGAGAAATATTGGATGAAATGTGAGAACCATGTGTCACAAGAGAAAGAGAAATAATAGAAGAAATGTGAGAACCATGTGTCACACGAGGAAGAGAAATATTGGAAGAAATGTGAGAACCATGTGTCACACGAGGAAGAGAAATATTGGAAGAAATGTGAGAACCATGTGTCACAAGAGAAAGAGAAATATTGGAAGAAATGTGAGAACCATGTGTCACAAGAGAAAGAGAAATATTGGAAGAAATGTGAGAACCATGTGTCACAAGAGGAAGAGAAATATTAGAAGAAATGTGAGAACCATGTGTCACAAGAGAAAGAGAAATATTGGAAGAATGATGATTTCAGCCGAGATTGGTTATCAAATTCTCAGAAACATCTGACTCTTATTCTTGTTTCTTCTGAAACTCAACATGGATTTCGACTTGAGTTGACTACGTCCATATTGTGGATGTATCCTGCTATCAACGAGTTTGTCTCGTGTAATTAAATGATTTATTGTCCCATGTGCCATTGGGCACTGATATGTATCTGCACTGTCCTCCTGTTTCCTACATAGGATAATACTCAACTATAAAGTTGGGCATGGATTGGTTGGCCATCTTAGCCGAGGTTTTGTTTTCCAATTTCATGTTACGTATGTGGTTGCGTTTGTGGGTCTCACCAATGACCCACTAGACTAACCACCCATGCAACAGAAAACCTTAGTAGATGACATGCCGTTATATTGAGGTTATCTTCTTATAGAAGCTTCATCTATGCAATTATACTTCTTGTGCTGTTATTTTGTTGTTGAATTGTGCTTCATGTTTACTTTAATATATGTATGCACCCTCTGTGGTTGGGAGGGATCCAGAGATGTACTGTGCAGCACTGGGGAGGAGGAAACTGACAGCACTGTTTTTTCCTATGGCTGAGATCTATCATACAGGCACAGTGACTCAGGACGTGACAATCCTTTTGACTTGAACATTTGGTTGCATGCCTAGAGCAATAGAGAAGTTTGGCATAACCAGTAGTCAACTGGTGGCGGGGAATGAGCACAGTGAACCATATATTGGCTACAGTGGCTAGGAGTAGTGCATAGGTTGAAACCTACCTTCCTGGAGATGTGATAGTTATTCTCTGGCTCTGTCCCGCGTTGGGCCGAAAATCCACAGACTTCCTAGCAATATAATGCCATTTAATGGCATTCGGTCTAAGGGCATGAGCCCATAAACCGCTGGATCAGCAACCAACCAACCGACCAACCGACCGACCAACCAACCAACCAACCAACCAACCAACCAACCAACCAATTTCATAAACACATCGTGCAACTTTGTGCTAATTGTGGTTGACAATCGTAGCCGAGGTTTTGTTTACCAACAGCGTGATGTGTAAACATTCAGGTCCTGTCAAAGCTAGCTTCTGTGACTGGCTTTGCGTGCCGATAGAAGTATTGTGCGCAAACATATTCCATGGAGCAAGCCAGTTGACTTTTCATTGTGCAATTCATTGTGTTTTCGTTAGAAAAGATGGATAGAAAACGTCAGGGACATCCTGTACAGACACGGTCATAGCACATCCTTGCTATAGACTACAAGCTCGAGCTCCAATTACCCCTACGCTTAACGGCAAGAGTGGATCACAAACCAACTGGGGAAAGACAATAGACAGCAGGAACATATCGTGCAAGTTTGTGCTAGTTTTGGTTGTTTCGTTTACCGACAGCATGAACGCCCAAGTTTGAGCAACTACGCACTTTTTCCTTTATATCGGGACTATATATATAAATATTCAGCTTTATTTTGCGGATCTAGTGCTCACTATGGAATGATGTTTCTAGCAAAATTCTCGATCACGGACAGTACATACGATCACATTAATAAGAACAATCATTCAAATATCACGGCAGCTTCATTATATAAGGTGGAATAATTGACAAAGCATATGAATAAACCTCCACTTCACAAGGATCGTACAGTCATACTTCGTCCGGGAGAGACAAAGCCCACTTGCCATCGGACTAGCTGATATCCCGATCTTTCAGCAGGTGATCATCTCTCATAGTTGAAACGCTGCCAGGCGAGAGTAATACTGAACAAACGATCAAAAGCCTTATTAAACGAAAAGAGACAATCGACGGTACTAATCAATGGAAAACCGGTTTTAAAATAGGAGATTTAGACAAATGTGCGTAAAAAATCTGGACTACTGAAAGAATTGAAAAAATCAATATTCAAAGATTGTAAGACTCAATCAATAATAATTCGGACAATGAGAAATCGGAGAACCATACGAATTGTATCGGGTAGCTTCGTGCACAAGTGTAAAATAAGGTGTACGAAAAGTACATTATTGATAAATGTAGCGATTTTTTGAGGGATAGATATTCAACTTGAATCATTGAATCGATATGTGACCCAGATTTAACAAACAAAGTTGTCAAGTCAAGTTTATTGTGTGAAAGACTTCTCCCCAACCACACTTCTTTAAAAAATCCTCTAACCCATTTTCCGAAAATATTCATTCTTCCTGTCAAATTAAAAACATTCACTTACGTTTAAGAAAACAAACTATGAAATTGCTTTTACAAAGTCATTTCAATTTCCGACGCATTGTATTTACTGATCTTTCATATTCTACAGTAAGCAGTGACAACTACTTGGACGCAAATATTGTTTTTTGACAACTCTATGAACGCGCATATTGCTCAATGACAACTCATTAGACGCACATATTGCTCAGTAATAACTCTATGAACGCGCATATTGCTCAGTGACAACTAATTAGACGCACATATTGCTCAATAACAACTCTATGAACGCACATATTGCTCAGTAACAACTCTATGAAAGCACATATTGCTCAGTAACAACTCTATGAAAGCACATATTGCTCAGTAACAACTCTATGAAAGCACATATTGCTCAGTAACAAATCTATGAAAGCACATATTGCTCAGTAACAACTCTATGAACGCGCATATTGCTCAGTAACAACTCTATGAACGCACATATTGCTCAGTGACAACTCTATGAACGCACATATTGCTCAGTAACAACTCTATGAACGCGCATATTCCTCAGTAACAACTCTATGAAAGCACATATTGCTCAGTGACAACTCTATGAACGCACATATTGCTCAGTAACAACTCATTAGACGCACATATTGCTCAGTGACAACTCTATGAACGGGCATATTGCTCAGTGACAACTTATTAGACGCACATATTGCTCAGTAACAACTCTATGAAAGCACATATTGCTCAGTAACAACTCTATGAAAGCACATATTGCTCAGTGACAACTCTATGAACGCAAATATTGCTCAGTAACAACTCATTAGACGCACATATTGCTCTGTAACAACTCTATGAAAACACATATTGCTTATTGACAACTCTATGAACGCACATATTGCTCAGTAACAACTCTATGAAAACACATATTGCTTATTGACAACTCTATAATTCTTGATTCTTGATTAGGAACAAGCGTCACTGCACTGGGCACATTCCCATATATGCTCTGTTTGCCGTTTCTTCACCCATCTAAAAGTGTATAAGTGGTAGTTGCGTCGCAAGCCAAGTGAGAGCTGCTGTCACCGCTTCTATTTCCATTCCCATACTCGATGTTGTAGTAGGGTACGCAGTTGACTTCTCAGCTAATTTCTTGCCATTTTGGTAGGCCACGAAACCCCCAACCACACCTGTTTTTTTCCCGTGTGTTACTGAGCCGTCTCTGTAAATTATTGTATCGTGTGGCTTCGAGTGCTGCAGTATGAGTTATCGGATCACTTCCTCTGTTCTGTTTGCAGCCCAGTCGCGGCACTCTCTTCCCATCTGTATTACCACTGTTGTCAATAATTTTATCTCTTTGCCATATATCACCAATTCACAGTCTCTTCCCACTTCCTCCAGCTCACAAACTTTGAGTAGGATATCTTCTGCTTCTGCCATCCAGGACCTTCCTCTCTTGATACACCTTCCTTGTGTGTTGTCTAGAGATTGGCGGAAGAGGTGATGATCATTATTGACGACCTTGAAGTATTATTTAACCTAAGCTATTTTATGTCTTGTTTTGATGCTTGGTAAGTCTAGGAGAAACCTCATGGTCACGATAGGTATATCTCTTGTGCATCCTAAGACAGCTCTCATGGCCTCGTTTTGAACTCTCTCCAATCTATCCACCTGTTTTTGCGACAGTGTCAATAAACCTAAACCGTAGTCCAACACAGATAATACCACTGCCTACATCATCTGAAAAAGGGTTCGCTGCAGCATCTCTGCAGATGCCATAAATTTGACTGCACTGACGCCATTCCTAGCTTTCTGAATGATAATATCCACATGTTCCGCGAAAGATAGACTTCTATCAAAAGTGATGCCTAGATATTTCAATGTCTACTCCCTGTCAATGTTGATGGTCTACTACCTGTCAATGTTGATGGTCTACTCCCTGTCAATGTTGATGGTCTACTCCCTGTCAATGTTGATGGTCTACTCCCTGTCAATGTTGATGGTCTACTCCATGTCAATGTTGATGGTCTACTCCCTGTCAATGTTGATGGTATACTCCCTGTCAATGTTGATGGTCTACTCCCTGTCAATGTTGATGGTCTACTCCCTGTCAATGTTGATGGTCTACTCCCTGTCAATGTTGATGGTATACTCCCTGTCAATGTTGATGGTCTACTCCCTGTCAATGTTGATGGTCTACTCCCTGTCAATGTTGATGGTCTACTCCCTGTCAATGTTGATGGTATACTCCCTGTCAATGTTGATGGTATACTCCCTGTCAATGTTGATGGTCTACTCCCTGTCAATGTTGATGGTCTACTCCCTGTCAATGTTGATGGTCTACTCCCTGTCAATGTTGATGGTCTACTCCCTGTAAATGTTGATGGTCTACTCCTGTCAATGTTGATGCCCTACTCCCTGTCAATGTTGATGCCCATGAAGGTAACTGCTGGTAATGTGTCTGTGGCTATGTTGTTGTTCAGTGAGAACCATACGATGTTTGCCTTGGTGGGATTGATAACTGCCGTGTAGTCGGTGCACCAGAGAACATCAGAGCGACAAATGTTCTAAATTACTCTGGATGCCACCAATCATGTCTCTTCTGCTTCTACGGTGCTTGCACAGCAAGAGGTCGTCCGCATACATTAGTATTCTGCCGGGCCCCTCCTCCTGAATATATTTTATATGTGTGGGCCAGGGATGATTTAAAGTTAACGTCAGGGATGATTTAGAGTTAACGTCAGGGATGATTTAGAGTTAACGTTAGGGATATTAACGTTAGGGGTGATTTAGAGTTAACGTTTGGGGTGATTCAGAGTTAACATTAGGGGTGATTTAGAGTTAACGTTAGGGATGATTTAGATTTAACGTTAGGGGTGATTCAGAGTTAACATTAGGGATGATTTAGAGTTAACATTAGGGATGATTTAGATTTAACATCAGGATAGATTTAGAGTTAACGTTAGGGGTGATTTAGAGTTAATATAAAGTATTAAGTTCCAAATTAGATGTATCGCCCAGCTAAGCGGCTTAAAAACAGCAATCAACATGCAGTTGGAGTCTGAAACGTCGGCGAGACATAATTATTTCCGTGTGGTCTCTGACGGGGGGGGGGGGGGGAGTGTGAAATACATTGTACTACTGTTGGAGTTCTCCGTTAATAGTATTGTTGCTGCGATTTCTCCAATATTGTGTTAACGGTTTTTTATGTAGCATTCTCTAATATTGTGTTAACAGTAAATTTGCTGCAATTTCTCCAATATTGTTGCAACAGTAAATTTTCTGCAGTTTCTCCAATATTGTAACAACAGTAATTTTTGCTGCAGTTTCTCCAATATTGTAACAACAGTAATTGTTGCTGCAGTAGCTCCATGTAATTTTTGCTGCAGTAGGCTCCATGTAATTTTTGCTGCAGTAGGCTCCATGTAATTTTTGCTGCAGTAGGCTCCATGTAATTTTTGCTGCAGTAGGCTCCATGTAATTTTTGCTGCAGTAGGCTCCATGTTGTCTACAGTATAATATTAATGATGTATGACTCGTATTGTTGGAATTATTCAATGTTGCTGTCATGGGGTGGGGGGGGGGGGGGGCGGGGCGTAGTAGAAGGTTATAACTTTGGTCTTACAAATATTACTGTTCGAGTTGAATTCAACTGCTATACTAGACCAGATGGAGGGCTCCCTTGAATTCTTGACAACTGTTGACATGGTGAGGAGGGGGGGGGGGGGGTAAAGAAATTTGACCAAAAAAATGTTTGTGATACCGTTGTTCCACATCGGGGTGGGGGATGGGAGAGGGGATCTTTGGTGTATTTTTGGTAAAACTAGCGAATGATTTATGATTCCACTGTCGCTAGATAGATAGGCAGAGACCTTGGTAACTTAAATAGCAATCATAAACTTAGACCTAAATTATATACCTTAGCCTAAATCTAAACCTTATATTTAAACATAACCATAAACTATAAACAAAAGTCTAAGCTCAAAACTTGGAACGTAATCCTAACTCGAGTCACTCGTCAATTATACAGTCCTTTAGACACATTGGAATCATCTTTCACAAGTGACTCTATTTAACTTTTCTCGGGGGATCTTCATGGGTTTTCTCTACACAAAGTATATAAAAATGATAAATGAAAGTGGCCAAAATAGACATATAGCGTCACTTTTGAGGGATGTAGATCGATGAGTTTACATGCCTGTATAAATGACGAGGGACTCACCTAAACCTAACTCTAACCGCGACCTTTCGACACTTAACAGGTTTTGTGCCTACCCTAGTGAGGGGGTTTATTCCGACTTTTCCCGTGCTTTTCATTGGCTGACTACATAATGTATACGAAAAGCGACCAATAAAACTCACATAAAAAGTCTAGCTAGGCCTTCGTATGTCTTGCCTATCTGTATAAGTTGCTATCTGTAATAGATTATTGCCTCGGCCTACTAACTTTGTCACAGACACAAGTCGATAGATTGGGAAAAGTTCAAAATGAGGCAATGAGAGCGGTACTGAGGTGTACTAGAGATACACCCATCTCTGCTATGAGATTTCTGCTTGATCTCCCCAGCATTAGAGTGCAACATCAGGTAGCACAAGTTAGGTCGTACCTTAAAGTGACAGAATACAACCACCCATTACTCCATCGTCTAGATGAGTCAAAAGGGAAAACGAATCAAGCGTGGCAGATCATGGATGGCAGAGGCTGAAGACACACTGCGAATAGTATGTGAATTGAAAGAAATAGGAAAGGGCAGTGAATGGGTGGAGGTAGACACTGAGAAGAAATCACTGACTAAAGTAATAATACAACTAGATAAAGCGTGTCGAAAATGGACGGCAGTCAGAGCTCAGGATACAGTGCAAGAACTCGCCCAACTACACTCGAAACCACAAGACATAATTATATACACAGATTGCTCTGTTAGCAGAAACACAAATAAAAGCGGTTGGGGTTTTGTTGCCTACAGAAATGGCGTGAAGTTGGTTGAGAAATCTTCAGCATATTCTACTGTCACATCGAGCATGAGGATGGAGATAGAGGGAGTTACAGCAGCTCTTAATTGGTTGATAACTGATACATCAACACACGCGGTAATACTCACAGACTCTCAAAGCATGTTGCGCAAGATAGAAAAGTTCATGCTAAGAAAAGAATGGTGGGACTTATTGAACAACTCAGTTGTCCAGAGCATTACATGGATATACTGCCCTGGTCATGCTGGGGTCAGAGGAAACGAGAGAGCCGACTTACTGGCAGGCAATGCGGCGATAGACGGCACATTGCTGAGAAGAGATGAAGCAGATTTAATAAAGGCAGTAATAAATTCATTTCAAGATGAAGATGATGTCAATGAGGTTGAGAACGTACACATACAGAGAATGTTAGAAATGGGAGTATCTAGAGGTGAGGGGAGGAAAAGTAAATTATTTGGAAAGTCCCGAAGATCACACAATCAACACCTGATCGGAACTATGAGTCTACGTACACTGGGATGGCTGCTGGAGTGGAGGGCGGAGCACTTATGGGAATGTCCCGCGTGCTGTGAAACCAGTTTCTAATCAAGAATGTCTTGCCTTGTCTTGTCCTAGCCACTAATGCCGTGAAGCGTCGTGTGGGGAACCTAAGTTTTCTATTGGGCTTAAGCCAATTGTGTTTCGTTTATTGTTGTGATACCATGATGTTATAGTATGTTTCTGATGTTATTAATCCATCTATCTCTTGGTCTTCCTCTTCTTCTGTAACAAGATATTCTTTTTTTATGCTATAGATGGTAGGCGATGATGTTCCATTCTCATAAGGTCGCCGAACAATGTAATATGTTGTCTTTCTATGTATTTGATGCATGGAATTGTACCTTTAACATTTCTCATGTCTTCATGTCCTATTCGATGTATTCTGTTGACACCAACGATCTTCCTTAGACATCTCATTTCACAGGTTGCAGTCTTTCTCTCCTGTTTTATGGACAGTAACTATGTTTGGGACTGGTAACATAAAGTTGGTATAAATATACTGTTTATCAACATGTGTTTAGTGGTCAGATTGATGTATTGGTATTTGAGCAGTGATGTGAGTATGATGTCAGTATGATGTCAATATGGTGTCAGTATGCTGTCCGTATGGTGTGAGTATGTCAGTATAGTGTCAGTATGATGTCAGTATGATGGCAGTATGGTGTCAGAATGGTGTCAGTATGATGTCAGTATGATGTCAGTATGGTGTCAGTATGATGTCAGTATGATGTCAGTATGATGTCAGTCTGATGTCAGTATGGTGTCAGTATCATGTCAGTATGGTGTCCATATGGTGTCAATATGATGGCAGGCATGACACAGCCCTTCGTAGTGACGCTCAATAAGGTATTCCGAAGACAGGCCACACTGTAACCACGACCGTCGGTAGTAAACAAGACCTCTGTACAGAAAGTAAACAAGACTTCAATTGTTACGTTTTTATTATTGTCGTGATTTTCGTTGGTCACTATTTATATACTTGGAGTTGCATGCCAATAATAACCAAGGACGACCAACGAAATTCACGCAAATAATCACAATCTGTCTTTCAGGTCATATTTACCTTTCTGTACACATGTCTTTATACTTGAATCATGTAATGCCGTAACCCTAATCATAACCGCAAACTAAACACGAAATCTATTGAAATTTGTAATTTCATATGTTACTCACCTCCATCGAGGGCAACTCCTCAAAGTGGAGACGGGGGTTAGTCAAACCAACAGAGGCTGGAAACTAAAATTGGTCAAGCCAATTCAATATTGAGCAGGACCACTGTCCTGCCCAAGCAAGTACAGGTACTCAGAGATAGAAGTCCGATAGGCGCAGCAGCAACCATGGTATCATGCGACCCAACTATATGACATGTTTCCACGATGCTGTGTAGAAATGTCAGAATTCAAACACAAATAAATATATACTCAACAAAGGGACTGACATTAATTGTGCCAACAATTGGGGGTTGGGGAGGGCGTGTCTTAAATAGTTTTGACCAGTATATTTGACAAAAGTTGACGCTAACAATGTCGTCTTTTATATACAAATTAACGTGTTTTATTTTAAAACAATTTTTTTCTAAAATATGAAACACATGCAGTTTCTTTTTCTTACTTTTTTGTGTTCAAATAAAATTTAGTAGGAAAAGGAGGGCATGTAATATGTGGACAAATGAAGCGCGTGGGGATCCTTACATTCTGGGTAGTTTTTGACAAAATTGGCTCAAAAAATGTTGATGTAGTTTTGAACAGCTTCAAACATGCATACTTACTACACATACTTACTACACATACTTACTACACATACTTACTACACATACTACGCATACATACTATACATACTACACATACATACTACACATACTTACTACACATACTACACATACATACTACACATATGTACTACACATACTTACTACACATACTACACATACTTACTACACATACATACTACACATACATACTACACATACTTACTACACATACTACACATACATACTACACATACTATACATACATACTACACATACTTACTACACATACTACACATACTTACTACACATACTTACTACACATACTACACATACTTACTACACATACTACACATACTTACTACACATACTACACATACTACACATACTACACATACTACACATACATACTACACATACTTACTACACATACTACACATACTTACTACACATACTACACATACTACACATACTTACTACATATACTACACATACATGCTACACATACTTACTACACATAGTACACATACATACTACACATACTTACTACACATACTTACTACACATACTTACTACACATACTTACTACACATACATACTACACATACTTACTACACATACATGCTACACATACTTACTACACATACTTACTACACATACTACACATACATGCTACACATACTTACTACACATACTACGCATACATACTACACATACATACTACACATACATACTACACATACATACTACACATACTTACTACACATACATACTACACATACTTACTATACATACTACACATACTTACTACACATACTACGCATACATACTACACATACTACACATAAATACTACACATACATACTACACATACTACACATACATACTACACATACATACTACACATACATACTACACATACATACTACACATACTTACTACACATACATACTACACATACTTACTATACATACTACACATACTTACTACACATACTACGCATACATACTACACATACTACACATACATACTACACATACATACTACACATACATACTACACATACTTACTACACATACATACTACACATACTTACTACACATACTACACATACATACTACACATACATACTACACATACATACTACACATACTTACTACACATACTTACTACACATACATACTACACATACATACTACACATACATACTACACATACATACTACACATACTTACTACACATACATACTACACATACTTACTATACATACTACACATACTTACTACACATACTACGCATACATACTACGCATACATACTACACATACATACTACACATACATACTACACATACATACTACACATACTTACTACACATACATACTACACATACTTACTACACATACTACACATACATACTACACATACATACTACACATACATACTACACATACTACACATACTTACTACACATACATACTACACATACATACTACACATACATACTACACATACATACTACACATACATACTACACATACATACTACACATACATACTACACATACTTACTACACATACTTACTACACATACATACTACACATACATACTACACATACATACTACACATACATACTACACATACTACACATACATACTACACATACTTACTACACATACTACACATACATGCTACACATACTTACTACACATACTACACATACATACTACACATACATACTACACATACATACTACACATACTTACTACACATACATACTACACATACTTACTACACATACTACACATACATACTACACATACATACTACACATACATACTACACATACATACTACACATACATACTACACATACTACACATACATACTACACATACTTACTACATATACTACACATACATGCTACACATACTTACTACACATACTTACTACACATACTTACTACACATACTTACTACACATACTTACTACACATACTTACTACACATACTTACTACACATACTTACTACACATACTTACTACACATACTTACTACACATACTTACTACACATACTTACTACACATACTTACTACACATACTTACTACACATACTTACTACACATACTACACATACTTACTACACATACTTACTACATATACTTACTACACATACTTACTACACATACTTACTACACATACTTACTACACATACTTACTACACATACTTACTACACATACTTACTACACTTACTACACATACTTACTACACATACTTACTACACATACTTACTACACATACTTACTACACATACTTACTACACATACTTACTACACATACTTACTACACATACTTGCTACACATACTTACTACACATATTTACTACACATACTTACTACACATACTTACTACACATACTTACTATACATACTACACATACTTACTACACATACTTACTACACATACTTACTACACATACTTACTACACATACTTACTACACATACTTACTACACATACTTACTACACATACTTACTACACATACTTACTACACATACTTACTACACATACTTACTACACATACTTACTACACATACTTACTACACACACTTAGTATACACTTACTACACATACTTACTACACATACTTACTACACATACTTACTACACATACTGGAATAAATAGTCACGTTTTCACAAGCTACAAACTCATCTCATGGACTTTCTAACGGAAAGGTCTTCTTCTTCTTCTTCTTCTTTCCTTCCTTTTTTACCCTTTACGGATGTCGAGGGAGATACAATGTTCTCGCTTTTCTGGCAGCTTCAGATAATGTTATTTGGTGTTCGTGTAATGTCTCTTTGATGTTGTCGATCCAACGTACTATAGGTCTACCCCTGACTCTTCTTTCTGCTTCTCCTCTCTTTATATATTATTTATTTACTAATGAATCACACGGCATTCTTTCCAGATGACCAAACTATTGTATCAAATGTCATCTACGAAAACACTGTTTGGATAAAACACATCAAACTGTTTGTGGAGTTTAGTTATGTCAAGGGAGAATTTGTCGTCGTCATAAATGTCTGTACAATCACTATGCAATAATGTGTATTGCTAGTGATACTACTGTAGTAATTTTCTAGGCAATATAAATACGTTCAGTAGTTTGTCATTGCAATCTTAATGGTCCGGATGCACAAATACATGTGGTGGGTTTCGAACACGGTACCTAGGCCATTATAGACGCGCTCTGTACTACGTCACTACAGAACCGGACAAAAAAAACATCTTTACAGCCAAAAATTGCTGAATGTATGGCTATGTTCTGACTAGGATATGCTACCAATTTGTTAGTGACACTGCGTCACATGAATTATGGATATTTAGTGCAGATTTATGTGATGCCATTGACGCTGCAACATTTATGGAAAAATAAAAACCATTACTGATCATGTATTGGGTAAAGTGTGTCGTGACACAACAAAGTTATTTCTTGGTCAACCAATAAAAGTTCACTCTGTACGTTGGGTCTTGGAAATGCACAACTTTCAATGACGTCATACTGAGCAATTATATTTCATTTGAAATTCAGTGCACATCATTTGTATAGATATCATGTACTCCATGTGCTGTCCAGAGACTGTCCATCTGTTGTCCAGGGGTTTTTCAGGGGCTGTTTATCTCCTGTCCATGGGCTGCCATCTGATGTCCCATCTGATGTCCATAGGATCTCCATGGGTTGTAGATCTGTTGTAAATGGGACTATCCATGTGCTGTTCACAAATTATGTCAACATTTGTGGGAAGTTGGGAAGGGGCTAAAGAAAGGTTTGACATTTGTTAACAGGTTAGGATTGGTGGGTTTCAGAAAAGTTTAGAACCACACTTTTTTAATACTGTAGTCAAGGGCAGACCTAGAAAAAGGTGGATAGGCAACATTCACGGCAATCCTGAATAAACATGACTACATATCAACCAGAGCAACACATCTGGCTAGTGTGCAACGTCAAGTATGAAAGTTACGACAACACCACCTGGCTAGTGTGCAACGTCAAGTATGAAAGTTACAACAACACCACCTGGCTAGTGTACAACGGCAAGTATGAAAGTTACAACAACACCACCTGGCTAGTGTACAACGGCAAGTATGAAAGTTACAACAACACCACCTGGCTAGTGTACAACGGCAAGTATGAAAGTTACAACAACACCACCTGGCTAGTGTACAACGGCAAGTATGAAAGTTACAACAACACCACCTGGCTAGTGTACAACGGCAAGTATGAAAGTTACAACAACACCACCTGGCTAGTGTACAACGGCAAGTATGAAAGTTACAACAACACCACCTGGCTAGTGTACAACGGCAAGTATGAAAGTTACAACAACACCATCTGGCTAGTGTACAACGGCAAGTATGAAAGTTACGACAACACCACCTGGCTAGTGTACAACGGCAAGTATGAAAGTTACAACAGCACCACCTAGCTAGTGTACAACGGCAAGTATGAAAGTTACAACACCACCTAGCTAGTGTACAACGGCAAGTATGAAAGTTAAAACAGTACCTGGTCATAGACAATAGACTGTCTTTATACACCAGTTACATTGTTTCCATTTGATATTTTCTTCTCTAAATTTGATGTAAAACATGCACTGTTTTCATACTTTTATATGGTAATAAATTATATGCACTGTTTTCATACTTTTATATGGTAATAAATTATATGTGCTGTTTTCATACTTTTATACGGTAATAAATTATATGTGCTGTTTTCATACTTTTATACGGTAATAAATTATATGTGCTGTTTTCATACTTTTATACGGTAATAAATTATATGTGCTGTTTTCATACTTTTATACGGTAATAAATTATATGTGCTGTTTTCATACTTTTATATGGTAATAAATTATATGTGCTGTTTTCATACTTTTATATGGTAATAAATTATATGTAGGGAAAGGGAATTTTATATATAAATAATGAAGCAAGTTAGATGGAGGGCTCCATTCTTGACAGTTGTTGAGAAAGGCGGTAAGTAGAAGGTCACAATTTGTCAAACAATTGTTGACGCAATTAATGGACAACTCTTACAGGGAAATAGCATAGTCCAGAATATGTGTGTTAGAAAATTAACACTGAAAATGTTTGTCCCCCATACATACGTGTGTTAGAAAGTGAAAATTGGGATGATGTTTGTCCCCTATACTGTCCTGGCTATTTCTATTAATAGTTTTCTAGATACCATACTGTTGTTTCCTTCCATAGTGGCAAGTTTGATATTTACGTAGAGGTCAACAAGAAGAAATCGCTGGTAGGCTCCTATGACAACGTGGGCTTTTTCGGAGAGCTGGCTTTGATGTACAACATGCCTAGAGCTGCAACTATTGTGTCATCAACAAAAGGGATTGTTTGGGGGCTGGTAAGTTGAATTATATGTTTATTTCTGCGGGAGAAAGGAACGGGTGGTAGATGAGTTGTTGAATAGATCAATTCGTGTATAGATGGATAAATGAGTTGTTGGATAGATGAGTTGGTGGATGGATGAATAAATGAGTTGGTGGATGGATGGATAGATGAGTTGGTGGATGGATGGATAGATGAGTTGGTGGATGGATGAGTTGGTGGATGGATGAGTTGGTGGATGGATGAGTTGGTGGATGGATGAGTTGGTGGATGGATGAGTTGGTGGATGGATGGATAGATGAGTTGGTGGATGGATGAGTTGGTGGATGGATGGATAAATGAGTTGTTGGATAGATGAGTTGGTGGATGGATGAATAAATGAGTTGGTGGATGGATGGATAGATGAGTTGGTGGATGGATGAGTTGGTGGATGGATGGATAGATGAGTTGGTGGATGGATGAATAAATGAGTTGGTGGATGGATGAATAAATGAGTTGGTGGATGGATGGATAGATGAGTTGGTGGATGGATGAGTTGGTGGATGGATGGATAGATGAATTGGTGGATGGATGGATAGATGAATTAGTGGATGGATGAATAAATGAGTTGATGGATAGATGTATAAATGAGTTAGTGGATAGATGAGTTGGTGAATGGATGAGTTGGTGGATGGATGGATAGATGAATTGATGGATAGATGTATAAATGAGTTAGTGGATAGATGAGTTGGTGAATGGATGGATGGATAGATGAGTTGGTGGATGGATGGATAGATGAATTGGTGGATGGGTGGATAGATGAATTAGTGGATGGATGTATAAATGAGTTAGTGGATAGATGAATAAATGAGTTGGTGGATAGATGAGTTGGTGGATGGATGAATAAATGAGTTGGTGGATGGATGAGTTGGTGGATGGATGAATAAATGAGTTGGTGGATGGATGAATAAATGAGTTGGTGGATAGATGAGTTGGTGGATGGATGAGTTGGTGGATAGATGAGTTGGTGAATGGATGGATGGATAGATGAGTTGGTGGATGGATGAATAAATGAGTTGGTGGATGGATGAATAAATGAGTTGGTGGATGGATGGATAGATGAGTTGGTGGATGGATGAATAAATGAGTTGGTGGATGGATGGATGAATAAATGAGTTGGTGAATGGATGGATGAATAAATGAGTTGGTGGATAGATGAGTTGGTGAATGGATGGATGGATAGATGAGTTGGTGGATGGATGAATAAATGAGTTGGTGGATGGATGAATAAATGAGTTGGTGGATGGATGGATAGATGAGTTGGTGGATGGATGAATAAATGAGTTGGTGGATGGATGGATAGATAAATTGGTGGATGGATGAATAAATGAGTTGGTGGATGGATGAATAAATGAGTTGGTGGATGGATGAATAAATGAGTTGGTGGATGGATGGATAGATGAGTTGGTAGATGGATGAATAAATGAGTTGGTGGATGGATGGATAGATGAATTGGTGGATAGACGTATAAATGAGTTAGTTGATAAATGAGTTGGTGAATGGATGGATGGATAGATGAATTGGTGGATAGACGTATAAATGAGTTAGTTGATAAATGAGTTGGTGAATGGATGGATGGATAGATGAGTTGGTGGATGGATGAATAAATGAGTTGATGGATGGATGAATAAATGAGTTGGTGGATGGATGAATAAATGAGTTGGTGGATGGATGGATGAATAAATGAGTTGGTGAATGGATGGATGAATAAATGAGTTGGTGGATAGATGGATAGATGAGTTGGTGGATGGATGAATAAATGAGTTGGTGGATGGATGAATAAATGAGTTGGTGGATGGATGGATAGATGAGTTGGTGGATGGATGAATAAATGAGTTGGTGGATGGATGAATAAATGAGTTGGTGGATGGATGGATAGATGAGTTGGTGGATGGATGAATAAATGAGTTGGTGGATGGATGGATAGATAAATTGGTGGATGGATGAATAAATGAGTTGGTGGATGGATGAATAAATGAGTTGGTGGATGGATGAATAAATGAGTTGGTGGATGGATGGATAGATGAGTTGGTAGATGGATGAATAAATGAGTTGGTGGATGGATGGATAGATGAATTGGTGGATAGACGTATAAATGAGTTAGTTGATAAATGAGTTGGTGAATGGATGGATGGATAGATGAGTTGGTGGATGGATGAGTTGATGGATGGATGGATAGATGAATTGGTCGATGGATGGATAGATGAATTAGTGGATGGATGAATAAATGAATTGATGGATAGATAAGTTGGTGGATGGATGGATATATTAGATGGTGGATAGATGAATTGTTGGATGGATGGATAGATCAATTGGTGAATGGATGGATAGATGAATTGGTGGATGGATGGATAGATCAATTGGTGGGTGGATGGATGGATGGATAAATGATTTGGTGGATAGATGAGTTGGTGGATATATGAGTTGGTGGATGGATGGATAGATGAATTGGTGGATGGATGGATAGATCAATTGGTGAATGGATGGATAGATGAATTGGTGGATGGATGGATAGATCAATTGGTGGATGGTTGGATAGATGAATTGGTGGATGGATGGATAGATCAATTGGTGGGTGGATGGATGTATGGATAAATGAGTTGGTGGATAGATGAGTTGGTGGATGGATGGATAGATGAATTGGTGGATGGATGAATAAATGAGTTGGTGAATAGATGGATAGATGAATTGGTGGATGGATGGATAGATAAATTGGTGGATGGATGAATAAATGAGTTGGTGAATAGATGAGTTGGTGGATAGATGAGTTGGTGGATAGATGAATTGGTGGATGGATGGATAGATCAATTGGTGGGTGGATGGATGTATGAATAAATGAGTTGGTGGATAGATGAGTTGGTGGATGGATGGATAGATGAATTGGTGGATGGATGAATAAATGAGTTGGTGAATAGATGGATAGATGAATTGGTGGATGGATGGATAGATAAATTGGTGGATGGATGGATAAATGAGTTGGTGGATAGATGAGTTGGTGGATGTATGGATAGATCAATTCGTGTATAGATGGATATATGAGTTGGTGGATAGATGAGTTGGTGGATGATGGATAGATCAATTCGTGTATAGATGGATATATGAGTTGGTGGATAGATGAGTTGGTGGATGATGGATAGATGAGTTGGTGGATGGATGAGTTGGTGGATGGATGGATAGATCAATTCGTGTATAGATTGATTAATGAGTTGGTGGATGATGGATAGATCAATTCGTGTATAGATGGATAGATGAGTTGGTGGATGGATGAGTTGGTGGATGGATGAGTTGGTGGATGGATGAGTTGGTGGATGGATGGATAGATCAATTCGTGTATAGATGGATAGATGAGTTGGTGGATAGAAGTGAATAGATGTGAAGATTGAACACTATCCGTATCACATTCGTGTTACTGAAATTTCTGCATCGTATGACAGTGAGGACCTTGTGTATAAAACAAACATGTGCATCAGAAAACTTGAACATCAAGATTACTTGTGCATAAACAAACGTGTATATTAGATCATTTGTACATCAGAAAACGTGTACATCAAAAAGTGTACATCAAAAACGTGTACATGCAGATAACTTGTACATCAAACAACGTTAAACTCTTGTTATTAAACATTTTATTACGAGTATTAAGCACTTGTTACACAGCAAATAATATGTGTTGAAATGTGAGAAGAATTGATGGTCAGTGAATAGAACTCTGCATGCAACTATATTATAAAATAAATCTACTGCGTCACCAAATACACTGGTTCGTGGATATATACAACTTTCAATGACGTCATACTGAGGAAAGATATTTCATTTTTCTTATTCTTTCTGTCCTCATGCACCTTTCGGTGTTGAGGGGAGAGTCGGTGGACGGTCTTTTGCCCTTCTATTTGCCTCTTCTGCTGTTATATTTCCGAGTGTCTCTAATACACTATCTATCCACTTTTTACGAGGGCGTCCAATAGCTCGACTGTTTTCGTTAGTTAGTTAGTTAGTTAGTCGTCGGATCATCATCACTGCAAACTGGACACATCCATAGTTGCTCCGATCTCTCCTTGAGTGTATCCGCCATCACACTTCTGATGACAGTATCGGTCCTATGCTGGTTGACCATCATTCTTCTGCGCCCTCCAAAATGTTCACCTCTAGCAACACCGCATCTCAATCCCTGATCTTTAATCCTAGCCATTGAAAAGGAATCATCATCCACATTAGTCTCACTCTCGCGTGTTATATCTCTTAAGGAGTTCAAAACGTCAGCGCGATCCATTGCCCCATCGCCCTTTGCCACAATCGAACACGATGCCAGTTGATCCGCTTTTTCATTGCCTCGAACGCCCACATGTCCCGGCACGAAAATAAATGTAACCGCTTTCAAGCTCACATTTCTCAAGGCCTCAATCCACTGTTCGCGAACGAGACCCACTTGTACCTTCTTAATCATACTCATAGAGTCACTCAAGATGCAGACCTGCGTTACTTTCTGTGCGCGTAGCCACTCAAATGCCTTGGTCACCGCCATAGTCTCCATGGTCATACTACTCGTAGTGACCGAAAAGGCACCACTTTCCTCCTTGATCGTTTTACCTGCGCACTGAGCTGTAAAGGCCCAAGCACTGCGAACATGCCTAATTACAGATCCATCAGTGTATATAATCACATCCCCCTCTTTGGTATTCTCACTGATTAAAGCCTGCACTTCTTTCTCCACAGCTGTGGGACACCATTCTCTGCATTCCCTGCTAAGTGATATTACTACTCTCAAACAAGTTTCGAAATCTGTGGGTAGACCTATCCATTCCGCACCAGCTGCCACATCCTGTAATCTGCACACGCTTTGTATTACATCCTCAGCACGTCCCATCCACGACCTTCCTCTCTTGAGTCTGCTGCAACGGGTGTTCCTTATCTGCATGTATTTGAAGGTACGCCCGTGCACGGCAATACTGTAATCTATGCTCAGCTGTTGGGCAGTCAAGTAGGTATCGCATAGCTCTTGTCGATGTGTCTCTTGTGCATCCCAGAATGATACGCATTGCTGCATTCTGTACTCTATCCAGTCTTTCGATCTGAGTTTGGCTAAGAGTCAGAATTGCCAGTGCATATTCCACCACAGCCACTACCAAACCCTGGTACAAAAGAAATAACAATCTTTGCTCACACTGCGCAGCAGCCATAACCTTCATTGCTGCTAAGCCTTTGCCTGCCCTTATGATAATGTGGTCAACATGTTCCCTGAAACTCAGGGACTGTTTTCGTATCGTTTGTTAAGTGTTTTTTGGATAATACTTTGCTCTTTCTGTCTGGTTATGTGGCTGTACCATTTAACTTGTTGTTTCTGGATGTATTCTATTGCTGACTTGATCCCTAATTGTTTCCTTAGTGTTTCATTCCTGATTTTGTCTCTCAAGCTAACTCTAATCATTTCACAAGTAAATTTAAGTAGGAAGCCAGAGGACAATTAAAAAAAATTATTGAGACTAACGGAAATTGAACCAGTCCGTTCATCGGCACCAAATCGCCTAGCAACTATTTCACACGCGTTCTAAAGTTATGTTTCATTTCACACTCACAGCGCCATCAATTTAAAGATGTTATATTTCTATAATATTCCCAAACTAACATGGTCTCATACAATTTCATGTAATAGTTATATCCGCTTTTCTGTAGAGTTAACTTCCCTATTTTCGATTCTTGTTTAGCCACTCCTTGTATTTCTTTCTGAAAAACATCATGTCCGTTCTCACTCCAAGATGAGGTAGAAAGAAGAAAATTGGTGTACACAAATGAAACGAGCGATAATTCAATATATTCGCACTCGGAAAATTGAGGCTGGGACTTCCGGCCTCAATTTGTAATAATTCATAGGTTTCATTTTATTCATCGCCCGTGTATCAGCAAGGACTTTTAGTTTAGGCGGAGCAAAGAATATTGCAACTTTGGACCTTCCAAGCTAGCAACAGGGACAGGGACTTTTCTTTCAGGGTGAGCAAAGAATGGTGCAACTGCCAAGCATGCCGTAAGAGAAGACTAAGAAGGTTTTGAGGTTGGAGTTGATTGTCACATTCTATGGAATGTCAATGTGATCTGGAAGACACGCTGAATTCCGTTGTAGCAGGTAGAGAGGTGCAGATATCGCAGCTGGAATGTAAATCATACCATACCGCAGTCCGTACTCCGGACAAGATCGTGTTAATCTGCAGGAGTTTGAGACTGACCACAGAAGAGTAAGATGTGCTTCATGTTTTTTCATGCAGGAGATATTAATATGTGCAGCGTGTCCTGCAGACATAATCTTGTTCTTGTCACTGTATACATCTGTAAGCCTTGTAGCTTCAGGGGGAGAAGAGTTCTCTTTATACCTTGGAGCTTCAGGGGGAGAAGAGTTCTCTTTATACCTTGTAGCTTCAGGGGGAGAAGAGTTCTCTTTATACCTTGGAGCTTCAGGGGGAGAAGAGTTCTCTTTATACCTTGGAGCTTCAGGGGGAGAAGAGTTCTCTTTATACCTTGGAGCTTCAGGGGGAGAAGAGTTCTCTTTATACCTTGGAGCTTCAGGGGGAGAAGAGTTCTCTTTATGCCTTGTAGCTTCAGGGGGAGAAGAGTTCTCTTTATACCTTGGAGCTTCAGGGGGAGAAGAGTTCTCTTTATGCCTTGGAGCTTCAGGGGGAGAAGAGTTCTCTTTATGCCTTGTAGCTTCAGGGGGAGAAGAGTTCTCTTTATACCTTGGAGCTTCAGGGGGAAAAGAGGTCTCTTTATGCCTTGGAGCTTCAGGGGGAAAAGAGGTCTCTTTAATCCTTGTAGCTTCAGGGAAAAAAGAGGTCTCTTTAATCCTTGTAGCTTCAGGGGGAAAAGAGGTCTCTTTAAGCCTTGTAGCTTCAGGGAAAAAAGAGGTCTCTTTAATCCTTGTAGCTTCAGGGGGAAAAGAGTTCTCTTTAAGCCTTGTAGCTTCAGGGGGGAAAAGAGTTCTCTTTATGCCTTGTAGCTTCAGGGGGAAAAGAGATCTCTTTAAGCCTTGTAGCTTCAGGGGGATAAGAGTTCTCTTTATGCCTTGTAGCTTCATGGGTAAAAGAGTTCTCTTTAAGCCTTGTAGCTTCATGGGTAAAAGAGTTCTCTTTATGCCTTGTAGCTTCAGGGGGAAAACGATCTCTTTCTGCCGTGTAACTTCAGGGGTAGAAAAGGTCTCCAGAGACAGCCTTTTTATGTGCTGAATATATGTATATTTCTTTGATTATTTAATTTTTGTAATCCATCTTTTGCATAGTCTGCATCTAGCTATGTATCCATCGTATCTATTATTGCAATGCTTTCTGAGGAGCTCTATCTGATGGTAGTCTGGAAGTATATAACAAGCACTTAATTTGTTGTCTTCTGATGTAATCCAGGATATACATTGTGTTTGTTAGTCTTCTGATGTTTTCATTTCGATTATGTCTCTTATTATTTCTTCGGGAATTACACGTACACAAGTCATTTCTATTGTAACAAGTTTTATTTTAGCTGTCGTTGTTTGGTTCCACGTTTGACATTGGTAGCATGTCTAATGACTACCAATAGCAAATGTCAATGTTTCTTATAATATTAATGGCAGACTGGGCAGATTTTTTTTTGGGTCAAGTTTCAATCTCAACTCATAAAGTTTTAGTAGCAACTTAACATATTTTAGCAGCAACTATTTCAGTAGCAATTCAAGTTTTAGTAGCTACTAATCAAATTTCAGTAGTAGCTCATTAGAGTTTCAATAGCAGTTCAACATGTTTCAGTTGTAATTCATCAAGTTTCAATAGGAAATAAAAAGTTTCAGTAGCAACCCACTTCACCAAGTTTCTATAGCACCTCATCACGTTTCAGTAGCAGCTCACCAAGTTTCAGTAGCGATTCATCAAATTTCAGTATCAATTCACTAAGTTTTAGTAGCTATTCATCAAATTTCAGTAGCTATTCATGATATTTCAGTAGCGATTCATCAAATTTCGGTAGCGATTCACCAAATTTCAGTAGCAATTCACTAAGTTTCTGTAGCAACTCTTCAAGTTTCAGTAGAAAATATGTACTATCTGCGCAAAACTGAAATCCAACAGGTAATGAAGTTAAACGAGGTAATGACGTTTTGCTAATATCACGAAACACACATAGGCACACACACAAATCGACGTTTCGACGGAAAAGCCTATATCATTGATAACACACACTTATACATAAAAAAACGACACGCAGAAACGACACAATCTGCGTTCACGTCACATTTCTCCGGAAAGATGAAATTTCAATCCTTCTCTCCCTTTGACCTTTTTTCTCTCTGACCAAACCATTAGAATATTTCATATTCTGGGACGATTATATTCTTTCAGAAACAATTTCATCAAAAAATGAACCATATATGGTGTCGCGTTCTCGGCGACCGACACAAATAGCTAACTAGTTTCTTCTTCTTCTTCTTCAGCGTTCATTCTTAAATTCCCACTGGATTTCTTTTGTAACAGGACAATGGTCCTACAAGATTTTCCAGTTGGATGTAGTACAGAGAGTGGAAATGTTGTGTTGCCGTTTTATTTGCGCCAATGACCCAACACATCCGCCTTCGGCGGGAACTAGTTTATTCAATTCCTGTACACAGATTAATAACCTTTCTACTGCTGTTTTACTTCTAACATTCTAACATATAAGCATTTATCACAACCTACGCCTACTCACTCCTAATTCTAATATTCTATCTATAACACTAGAATTCACAATATTCACTCTAACACTTTACAATAACATCAGAACTAACAAATCCAACATGCGACGAATTCTCCCGACATTTTGTTGTACAGTTTGCACTCTAACAATCCTCTTGACAAATACTTATATAGTTGGAGAAACCATGTCCTGCTTCATGGAAAGTTCCCCGATTATTCCTTCGCTACATGGCTAAGTTGTTACTTAGTTGATGGCGTATGAACGACTGATAACTCAAGATTGATTACAATCCGTTATGTGTATGTACGTATTTTTGTATCTCAATCTTGCTGAATTCGCGTGTGTATTTACGCTTTTGTCCGCAAATATTTTCCTACTAATCTAGTTTTAATCTAGTTTGCGACACTCAAGGCTGCCAACAATCCTTTCCAGAATATTCTATTCTATACGCATCTGTTCTTTAAAATATTGCCAAAAACTGTTAGTTTAAGAAAGGATGCGTTATAGATTAGAAAATTCTGGAAAGATTGTTGGCAAAGTTTAGTGTTTTTAACCGTTTTTGGTAATATTTTATTTTCCACTACCATTCTCGATCTTCGGTCATGGCTGGTTGAATATTTACACTAAGTTCGTCAATAAACATGTCTCTTCAACACGTACTAACAGTTATTTTCTCACCGTGTCTATTCTTTTCTTATTTATTTTTGTAAAAGAACTATCTGAGCAAAATAAAGGACAGCTGATTTTAGTATTATGCGCCGTCAGTTTCCCTTGTCCTACTCCCGGCAAGCCCGACAGTCTGTCACATCACAATGTTTTAGTAGCAAGTTTCAGTAACAACTAAAATGATTCAGTAGTAATTAACCAAGTTTCAGTACCAACTCACCAAGTTTCAGTAGCAACTCACCAAGTTTCAGTACCAACTCACCTAGTTTCATTAGCAATTCACCAAGTTTCAGTACCAACTCACCAAGTTTCAGTACCAACTCACCTAGTTTTAGTAGCAATTCACCAAGTTTCAATACCAACTCACCAAGTTTCAGTACCAACTCACCTAGTTTTAGTAGCAATTCACCAAGTTTCAGTACCAACTCACCAAGTTTTAGTACAAACTCACCTAATTTTAGTAGCAATTCACCAAGTTTCAGTACCAACTCACCAAGTTTCAATAGCAACTCACCACGTTTCAGTACCAACTCACCTAATTTAAGTAGCAATTCACCAAGTTTCAGTACCAACTCACCAAGTTTTAGTACAAACTCACATAATTTTAGTAGCAATTCACCAAGTTTCAGTACCAACTCACCAAGTTTCAATAGCAACTCACCACGTTTCAGTACCAACTCACCTAATTTAAGTAGCAATTCACCAAGTTTCAGTACCAACTCACCAAGTTTTAGTACAAACTCACCTAATTTTAGTAGCAATTCACCAAGTTTCAGTACCAACTCACCAAGTTTCAATAGCAATTCACCAAGTTTCAGTACCAACTCACCAAGTTTCAATAGCAACTCACCACGTTTCAGTAGCAACTCACCAAGTTTCAGTAGAAACTCATCAAGTTTCAGTAGCAATTTATCAAGTTTCAGTAGCAATTTATCAAGTTTCAGAAGCAACTAAAATGTTTCAGTAGCAACTTAAATGATTCAGTAGCAATTCACCAAGTTTCAGTAGCAACTCATCAAGTTTCAATAGCAATTGATCAAGTTTCAGTACCAACTCACCAAGTTTCAGTACCAACTCACCAAGTTTCAGTACCAATTCACCTAGTTTTAGTAGCAATTCACCTAGTTTTAGTAGCAATTCACCAAGTTTCAGTACCAACTCACCAAGTTTCAGTACCAATTCACATAGTTTTAGTAGCAATTCACCAAGTTTCAGTACCAACTCACCAAGTTTCAGTACCAACTCACCAAGTTTCAATAGCAACTCACCAAGTTTCAGTACCAACTCACCAAGTTTCAGTACCAACTCACCAAGTTTCAGTACCAACTCACCAAGTTTCAGTACCAACTCACCAAGTTTCAGTACCAACTCACCAAGTTTCAGTACCAACTCACCAAGTTTCAGTACCAACTCACCAAGTTTCAGTACCAACTCACCAAGTTTCAATAGCAACTCACCAAGTTTCAGTAGACATGAGTGCCTTATGTGGACCGAATAATGTAAAGACTGTACTCTTTCTCTCTCCTTCTCTCTCTCTCTCTCTTTCTCTCTCCTTCTCTCTCTCTCTCTCTCTTTCTCTCTCCTTCTCTCTCTTTCTCTCTCCTTCTCTCTCTCTCTCTTTCTCTCTCCTTCTCTCTCTCTCTCTTTCTCTCTCCCTCAACGTCTTTTGAAACATCCGAGATGTGAGGGAACACAAAAGCGTCAATCTTTAGCTGCAGAAGATTAACCTGTCCCGTCACTGGAGTTTTATAGGCATTGGCTTTTGTATCCCCATATAAATACAAGGGGTTAAAATCTTGTGACACCGTTAACCATTTAATGGGTCCTTATATTCAGATTCATCTATCTTGAAATAGTTGTTAAATGTAGTTTCTTAATTCATTGTACAATGTGGAGGTCTTCCAAATCTATCAGATCTAAATCATTCTTGTATCATATGAATTGTAAAATGTTTATACATGTTTATGTATGTTGCTCCTCTGACTGTGACTTAAGACTGGCGTGATCAGAGAATTCTAGGATAAGTCACACTACACGTTAATTTTAAGCTTGTCTCGTTATTGTTCTATAACGACATGTGTCTTGTCACTTTTACATAACCTACAATTACAGTGATGAACTTTGTCACAAGTGTGAATTGTGGCTTCATCGGAGAATTGATTCTTGATTAGAAACTAGCTTCACATCACGTGATGCATTCCCATAAGTGCTTCGCCCTCCATTCCATCCCAGTGTTCGGAGAATTGAAAGAGATTAATCGCTTCTGGACCTCAGTATAGAACTAGTCAAAGACAATAGGAGTGGAGTCAGTCTTCTATCACAGGTCACGGCTATTGATGTAAGAAAGAGAGTTATTAGAAGCTATATAGGAACCAATTCTGATGTATGGAATTGAATGAACATCAGGATAACAACAGAATAGTGAGAAATTATATAGAGGCAGTAGGTAGGCAGCAGAATGTAAAGAACTCAGTGGACAGATAGACAGCAGAATTTAAAGAACACAGTGGACAGATACGCAGTAGAATGTAAAGAACACAGTGGACAGATACGCAGCAGAATGTAAAGAACACAGTGGACAGATAGGCAGCAGAATGTAAAGAACACAGTGGACAGATACGCAGCAGAATGTAAAGAACACAGTGGACAGATAGGCAGCAGAATGTAAAGAACACAGTGGACAGATAGGCAGCAGAATGTAAATAACACAGTGGACAGATAGGCAGTAGAATGTAAAGAACACAGTGGACAGATAGGCAGCAGAATGTAAAGAACACAGTGGACAGATAGGCAGCAGAATGTAAAGAACACAGTGGACAGATAGGCAGCAGAATGTAAAGAACACAGTGGACAGATAGGCAGCAGAATGTAAAGAACACAGTGGACAGATAGGCAGCAGAATGTAAAGAACACAGTGGACAGATAGGCAGCAGAATGTAAAGAACACAGTGGACAGATAGGCAGCAGAATGTAAAGAACACAGTGGACAGATACAATGTTGAATGGAGACATGTTTAAAGAAGTTAATTTTTAAAATGAGCTGCTGATTCTAAAAAAATGATATATGATACATAAATGATAAATGATACTAAAATGATACATTTTTAGACACGTAATGATAAGAGAAACGATGCAACATGTCGTGATAACAGGCAAATTGAAGGGCAAGAGGGAGTAGAGAAAGACCAAGATGGAAGATACTAAATCACTAGCATTGTGGCATGGGAGAACGGTATCGGAAATTATTGAGAGCACACGAAACTGAAAGTTGTGAACTGACAGAATAACCAAAGCCACACAGCAAGGACTAAAATAAGAAATTATTGACAGCACACACAACAAAAAGCTCTGAAAATGCACCTAATAATCAAAGCCACACTGCATGGATTAGAAGAAGAAGTGGCTGACAGCACAGGAAATAGGAGGCAGTGAACAGATAATCAACGTCGCAGGACATGGACTATAAGACGAAATGAATGACAACACTCTTGAAGATAAATATAGAAAAGACCAAAGTAATGAAGATAGGAAGAACAGAAAGAAACACCAATATATAGATTGAAAACAAAAGACTTAACCAAGTGGCAGAAGTCACATACCTAGGAAGTAATACAATAATAGACGGCAAGAGCAGCAAAGAAATACACAATAGATGGAGTAAAGCATACCAAGCCCTAGGACAAATGACAAAAATCTTCAGAAACATATACGTAAACACCAACATAACACTTTTCAAAACGATTATTATCCCACGCTATGCTACCAATTCCAAACATGGACAACGATAGCGCAAGACAAAGGTAAACTTGTGACATCAGAAATGGCATGCTTACGCAGAATCCTAGGAATATCGTTAAGAGACAGGGTGAGGAATGAGGACATCTGATAAAAAACCGGCACCAACCTAATCTTAGAATACATCATGAGACAACAGATCAAATGGTTTGCACACACCAGCAGACTACCATCCGACAGCATACCACAGCAAGCTATGTTACACAAATACAGCAAAGGCAAACCCAGAGACCGACCACGAAAACGGACCACTGAAATAAAGGAGGGAACAAATTCTACAATATACTGAACACACAAGAGGGCCGTCTCTAGAAAACTCTTCTACTCCTGACGCCGAAAGGCAACAAAGGGTTTCAGCAAATATATAGATAGACAGACAGACAGGCAGGCAGGCAGGCAGACAGATAGATAGATAGATAGATAGACACTTGAAAAAGTCAACAACTTTACATACCTTGGCAGCAAGCTATCAACAACAGAAGATTCATCAACAGAAGTATCACACCGTATTGCACTGGCTGCTAACTCATTCAATAAATTATCAAATATCTGGCATGTAAAAACACTAAAAAATAACACATAACTTAAAATCTTCAAAAGTTGGAAAGCAACATCAAACTTAGAATAAAGAATAAACACATTTTAAAGTAAACGACTTAGAAGGCTACTGAACATACGCGGGTCAGACTTCAAATCAAACACAGTTGTCAGACAAGAATCAATACAATAATATGTATCCACCTATATTAGAAAGCGTCGCATCGGACATGCGTTATGAATGGATACTGAAAGACTCCCCTGTCAAGCTTTGATGTGGTCACCAAAGGGCAAGATAAAACGAGCAATACCAAAAAAAACTTTACGTAGAACTATTACAAGAGAACGTTTCACCATCGGTATCAGAAACAATGAAGATCTAAAGCAACTTGCAATGAAACGAGAGACATGGCAATCTATGACATCCGCCTTATGTGACGTCTGTAACCCTAAAAGATTAACTAACTAACACAAAATAGACGGCCGTGAAAAGATAACCGACCACACGACATGAACTATAAGACGAAATGACAGACAGCACACGAAATAGAAGGCTGTAGAAGGCATACAGAAACTAGCGAACAAGTTTTACCATGTCAGGGATCTCTCTGACGTAGTGAATATGTCGGTCGTATTGTGATCAAGAGGACGCTGGTCAAGATTCCCGTTCGCGACGTCTTGTTCAGATGTGCATTCTTCTCGTAGATCCTCGTATATTATCGTCTGAAGTTTTCGGATTACATTTCTGCAGATGGCATTAAGATGTCTTTAGGGGGACAGAGTACATGTTGGGCAATCCAAGTACAATGAAATCAATCCTCTATTTATTTTCAATCTTTCAATTTAAAAGAAAAATTATAGAGTTGAAACTAAACTTTTGAACAAAAAGTGAAATAACATACGAGACATTCGATGGTCAGTATATGTGTCCTCATGATGATGATGAAATTATCTGACTTACTGGACACCGGACGTGACAAGACATTGATTGCTTTACCCGTCTCACATCAAGTATGTACATAAAAGAACAAGTATATATGTTGTCTCCAGACTAATGACCTCATTTGAATAATAAATAAATGCGGTAGGAGTGGATGCCATGTATTAAGTTCTCAAATACCCCAGGCTTTCCGAGGATCTGTTGCCCTGGACACTCAGAAGTCTGCGATAACAAAGGAACTGACAGGCGGAATGTGAAATATTGAAGAGAGGATATTTAATATGGACATGTCGGTGGGAGAATATACTGCAGTCACCAAACGACCACTCGCTGAGTTGTGACACATAAATCGATCGCCTCTATCCTTAGACAAGTTGATCTAGAATCCCGTTTTCTTATATTACGTTAACGTAGAATCGAATCTCCTTAGACTACGTTAATGTGGAATTACTTTTCTTTAGATTGACTACGTTAATGTAGAATCGATTTTCCTTGGAACACGTTAATGTAGAATCGAGTTTTGACTGCGTTAATGTAGAATAGAGTTTCATTTGAACACGTCAATGTAGCATCGATTTTTATTTGACTGCGTTAATGTAGAATAGAGTTTCCTTTGTACAGGTTAATGTAGCATCGATTTTTATTTGACTGCGTTAATGTAGAATAGAGTTTCATTTGAACACGTCAATGTAGTATCGAGTTTTATTTGACTGCGTTAATGTAGAAGTAGAGTTTCCTTTCAACACGTCATTGTAGCGTCGAGTTTTATTTGACTGCGTGGAGAATAGAGTTTCCGTTAATGTGGAAATTCAGTTTCATTAAACCGACGATAATGTAGAATCGAATTTTCATAGATTCCCCTCGTGCCTAGAGAAATCAATATAGTTCAGGCAGGATTTAAACAGAACAGAGATACTCGGGAATCAAATTTTCAATATAAGAAATACAATCGAGAAGTTTAGAGATTTCACAATGCAAACACATACACATGGTTCATAGACTAATAAAAGACATTTTGCTGCGTAAGACTACAGAAATTATGGAAAATAATGGAAAGCTTGATCTTTCCACGTTAACTCATCACTCATTATTTGTTTAGCAGAAACAATAGACTTCTGTCCTTCTCGAGGGAGAAACAACTGACTAGATTGAGGCCCAAATAGGAGTTAGACAGGGATGCATCCTATCATTACACCTGTTCAATATATACGTAGAAAAGATCATGTGAAATGTACGAGAAGACTAGTACAGTGTTATGTTTAGGCAAACAGTATGAACAATTTCAACCACTTGATAACGGAGGACATGAGATTTCAGAAATTAAGTATGCAGGTGATACTGCACTAACATCAAGTATCCACACAGGTTTATAACACATCTTCATCATCATCATCATGTGCCATGCCGGCTGGCGTAAGCGGCCATGGCTCTCCACAGCTCTCTGTCCACAGTATTATGTATCAATATCGTTTTTGTTTCCTTGTGTGCCAGGTTGTCAAACTGTCTAATATTTTCTCACGTTGTCGCCCTCCGTCTCTGTTGCCTTCAATTTTGCCTGTTGTGACTAAACACACGCTTACGTCAGTTAAACATCTCAGCGAAATACAAAATCTTTTTCTCAATGCAGAAATAGACAACAATAATGTACATAAACAGAGATGAACTCACATCTACAATAGTCATTGGTAAAGTCGACAAAGTAGAACTAGAAAATGTCAGCAATTTTGAATATCTCGGGTAAACCATCAAAACCAAAGGAAATTGCTCAGCAGAAGTCAAAAAGAGATTAACAAATCTACAAAAAAATAAAGCTGATGAGAAATCTATAGCAAGGGGAAAATAGGAAAACAAAATTACAACTATTTTTTCCAGCGGTAACATATGGTTGTGAGACGTGGGCAATTGTATCCGCAATGGAAAATACAATATCGGAATTCGAAATGAAATGTCATAGAAATGTCATAAGAATATCATGGGCAGAGAGAATCAACGCATGCGCCCACAAGATCTTGAATATAGAAGGAAAATTCGCTCCTCAAAACTATCCAAAATCCGCATTCTTCCGACATCTAACATACTTCCAACATATACAGAGACGCACAATGGTATAAGATTAATTATGGAGAGGAAAAATCTCGAAGACTCTCTGACATGACACTAGAAGAGACATAACAGCTTACAAAGAATCACTTACAGAAGCTTACAGATTGGCAGTGAAGCCAATTTTCAGTGAGGAAAACGTGTGTGTGTTTATATATATGTATATAAGTGTTATAGGGTCATATATACATCCATATATATATATATATATATATATATATATATATGGATGGCTATCTCCGTAGCTCTGAATCTTTGCTTTTGTTATACAAATTTTCAATACGTCACCTATAGGAATAAAATTTGCCACGGTTAACTTCTTATTCTGCGTATGTTCTCAAACTCCTGCAGATTAGCAGGATGTAGCCCGGAGAACAGGATGCGTTTTGTCGTTGTTTGCAGCATTGCTGCGATTTTAGCGTCTTTCGGCCTGATAATTCGACCTTAGCTTTTTTATGGGTCACATTGACACTATATGGAATTGAACATACAATTCCACACCATAACCTTCTTAATATCCTCTTACGATATGCATGGAGGGTAACCAGTGTTATTCTTAGGTTTCCCTCTCGGACCAAAGGAAACACACGGGAGTGTCAAGATTATAAAGCAATTGAAATTGACTGCACTGATGGTGTCGCAATTGAATTACTATTCAATTGTCCGGCAAAAACTGACCAATGATGATACGATTGCTTTACCTTTTACCGCTGACCGGTATTCAAAGGTCATTGGTATTCATAAGACGAATGTGTACGTAAGAAATAAAGTAGAGATGTGTGAAGGTGTTCAGGAGCCATTGCTTTAAATAGTGAAACGACGAAAACTAGCACGGTTCCGACATGTATACAGGCACGATTCCTTGTCAAAAACAATACTGCAGGGAACGGTCCTGTGTGGAAGAGGCAGAGGAGGACAAATAAAGGCATGGACAGACAACATCAAGGAATGGACAGGGCAAGATATTTCCACTCATCCGCATCGTTCAGGATAGAATTACCCGGAGGACTCTGTGTGCTGAAGCATCCAATGTGGTACTCCTACGACCCTGAAGGGTTACGGGTTTATCAATCGATCGATCGATTCAAAGGTCAAACAAATGCGTAAACAAATGCACAGGCACAAGAACTTTACAATTACACATTCAGGAGTAAACGAGAATGACAATGCGAAAATGGTGTAGGGTTTATAGTGGAAGAAAAAAACTGCCAAAAACATTTTAGAAATAAGCTATACTTCAGAAAGAATAATGAGCAACACAATACTATACACTCTGAAATATAACAGCGGAAGATGCAAATAGAGGAGCAAAAGACCGTACACTCACTCTCCCCTCAAAACCGAAAGGTACATGAGGACAGAAAGAAGAAGAAGAAGAATGCATAGGCGTAAATATTAGTTTTTTAATGGAGAATCGCATAACACTGTTCGTATCTGCGTTTCTGTTGTATTGTCACATTTAAATAGGTCGGACGATGAATTTCCAGAAGTAACGGTTGCAATACTCTATCTATCTACGTGTACGTTGTTCCTTTGCTTGCCATGCCTCAAACAGCCACTAACTCTTTGCTTGTCATGCCTCAAACAGCCACAAACTCTTTGCTTGTCATGCCTCAAACAGCTACTAACTCTTTGCTTGTCATGCCTCAAACATCCACTAACTCTTTGCTTGTCATGCCTCAAACAGCTACTAACTCTTTGCTTGTCATGCCTCAAACAGCCACTAACTCTTTGCTTGTCATGCCTCAAACAGCTACTAACTCTTTGCTTGTCATGCCTCAAACAGCTACTAACTCTTTGCTTGTCATGCCTCAAACAGCCACTAACTCTTTGCTTGTCATGCCTCAAACAGCTACTAACTCTTTGCTTGTCATGCCTCAAACAGCTACTAACTCTTTGCTTGTCATGCCTCAAACAGCCACTAACTCTTTGCTTGTCATGCCTCAAACAGCCACTAACTCGTTGCTTGTCATGCCTCAAACAGCCACAAACTCTTTGCTTGTCATGCCTCAAACAGCTACTAACTCTTTGCTTGTCATGCCTCAAACATCCACTAACTCTTTGCTTGTCATGCCTCAAACAGCCACAAACTCTTTGCTTGTCATGCCTCAAACAGCTACTAACTTACTGTGTTGATCACTAAATCAACTTCAAAAGACCTACACTTTTTAAAGAATGGCATTGTGCTAACAAGAGTAGCATTACGCATCAACATTTGGATATTAACAACAAAACATTACAAATATTGTTATTACTACAAATATCATTATCATAAAAACTTCTATCAACGTAGAGTGGAACTGAACTCATCCATGCTGTCAATAAGACGTTGCTATGCACAGGCTTGGAAGAAAGGGGCATACATTATTTTTAGATTGAGAAAAGTCTACATCTGACACATACAACATATGCACGGGACATTTATAGTTCGTGGCACCGATACAACATATGTACGGGACATTTATAGTTTGTGGCACCGATACAACATATGTACGGGACATTTATAGTTTGTGGCACCGATATGTCTCCATGTGGACAATCTCCAGAAAACCCCAAGAATATTTTCCAGAACTGCACATTTTACGACACCACAAGAAAAAAACTATCAACTCTGACCGAAAGCTCTACTGTCCTGTCTGAGCGCTGGTGACCACAGTACAGCTCTACTGCCCTGTCTCAGGGCTGGTGGCCACAGTACAGTCATTGATGAAGTCAAGATCAGAGTCTGACTGCAGAACAAGTCTGATTGCAGAACAAGTCTGACTCCAGAACAAGTTTGACTGCAGAACAAGTCTGACGGCAGCACAAGTCTGACTGCAGAACAAGTCTGACTGCAGCACAAGTCTGATTGCAGAACAAGTCAGACTGCAGAACAAGTTTGACTGCAGAACAAGTCTGACTGCAGAACGAGTCTGACTGCAGAACAAGTTTTACTGTAGAACAAGTATGACTGCAGAACAAGTTTGATTGCATAACAAGTTTGATTGCAGCACAAGTCTGATTGCAGAACAAGTCAGACTGCAGAACAAGTTTGACTGCAGAACAAGTTTGACTGTAGAACAAGTCTGACTGCAGAACAAGTTTGACTGCAGCACAAGTCTGACTGCAGCACAAGTCTGACTGCAGAACAAGTCTGATTGCAGAACAAGTTTGACTGCAGAACAAGTCTGACGGCAGCACAGGTCTGATTGCAGAACAAGTCTGACTGCAGAACAAGTCTGACTGCAGCACAAGTCTGATTGCAGAACAAGTCAGACGGCAGCACAGGTCTGATTGCAGAACAAGTCTGACTGCAGAACAAGTCTGACTGCAGAACAAGTCTGACGGCAGCACAAGTCTGACTGCAGAACAAGAAAGAAGATTAAGTAGGCAACAAATATTGTTACTACTATCGTGTTTTTATTATTATAATTATTTTTAAAAGTATTTCCTAACGTCGTGTTCGTGTGTATTTGGTCACACGTGCATGTATTGATCTACAAGTGTGTTCGTGCTTTCTGGTCACACGTGCGTGTATTGATCTACAAATGTGTTCGTATGTGTCTGGTCACACGTGCGTGTATAGATGACATCGTTAAAAACGTGCAAGGATACACCATTAATTATAGGAACCGGCCTGCGAGGCTTATTTCGTTTGAAAGTTAACACAGCGTTTCTTAATTTGTAATCATAGTTCTTATACGTAGACACTGCACCTCTATATATATTTATGTATTAATATGTCTCTTTGTCTCGCTATTTTCCTTCTGTTATTTTTTACATCTCCATCATACCGCCGAATACGGATGTGTTGGGCCATTGGCGCAAATAAAACGGCAACACAACGCATTTCCACTCTCTGGACTACATCCAACTGAAAATCGTGTAGGTCCATTGTCCTATTATAAGAGACATCCAGTGGGAGTTTGAGAATGAACGCTGAAGAAGAATTAAAACATCTCCATCATACTTTTTCTGTCTTCCATTTCACTGTTTGCCTCTCATACATACCTTTTCTCTCTCTTTCATATCACTACTTGACTTTCATTTATACTTTATCTCTGTGTAAGAAAGAATATGTATTATTTGCTCTCTCCTATATCTTCCATACGCTTTCTCCCTCCTCCCCCCCCCCCCACTGTTTTTCTCTTTAAACCTCTTTTGTCCCTTTTCCTATTTATACTTACCTTACTCTCTTTCTCGGTGTTTCAGTGCTTTCTAAATGGAATATGTGGTTTATTTTGTGAATGTGATAGATTAGAACACGATTTAACCATTCGGAGAGAGAAACGACATTGTGACTGGTCTAGCGAATTGACTGTGTAAAACTAAAACGTTCGTCGGAAACAACAGTCCGCTTAACACTCGAATGGGAATTCGTGAGAACAAAAGCTGTACAGATGCCATTTCTACACTCAGAAAACCGACAGAAAAGCAAATGAAATCAACCAAGACTTGCATATCGCATTTGTCGACCATAAAGTAGCCTTGATTCTTGATTAGAAACTGGCCTCACAGCACGTGGGGCATTCCCATAAGTGCTCCGCCCTCTGTTCCAGCAGCCATTCTAATGCTGCCGAAACAGACGTCGACATCAGGGCACAACTCTGGCCCTTGCGACAGGTTTCTTTGTTGCTCTGCTCACCCACGCCGCGCCCGTAACTAGTTTAAGCACAACGTCGGCCTGTCGTAACAACATGGTAACTGTTATCGAAGGTTACGACTACGGGATTGTATAGATGACGTGCCATGAAGCTTCTATAAGAAGATAACCTCAATATAAAGGCATGTCATCTACTAAGGTTTTCTGTTGCATGGTTGGTTTGTCTAGTGAGCCATTGGTGAAACTCACAGACGCAACCTCATAAAGTAGCCTTCGACATACAGCACCTATGGCGCATACTATCAACATCTATGGCACATACTATCAACATCTATGGCACATACTATCAACATCTATGGCACATACTATTAAATTATGGGTTCCACAACACACGATCAACTTGAGCAAGAGTGTTACATAATTAGACAATTTGCAGTTAGAATGAGTGTTGGGCTTTCAGATAAGTTCCACATACACTGTGGCGTGCGACAAGGATGTGTTCTATCGTCCTTGCTTTTCATAACATATAACGATTCTATCTATCTATCTATCTATCTATCTATCTATCTATCTATCTATCTATCTATCTATCTATCTATCTATCTATCTATCTATCTATCTATCTATCTATCTATCTATACGCTGTGTCCCTTGTTTTCCTTGAGGCGTCAGGGTTGGAAGAGTTCTCTGGAGATGGCCTTCTTGTGCGCTGTTTGTAAGCTTGTTCCTGTGGCTTCTTTGATTTCGGTGATCCATCTTTTACATGGTCTGCCTCTGGCTTTACAGCCGTTATGTCTATGTGTCTTGGCCATTTGTGGCATGCTGTCTGTTGGTAGTCTGGAATCGTGTGAAAACCACCTGTTTCATTTATTCAGCTTCTTTCTTTTTCTTATTCACACTCTTTTTCTTAATCTCCTACACTTTTTCATTCTCTCACTCTCTTTTATCACACTGTATATTTCTCACGCTCACTCACTCATTATTTCACACTTCTCTCTCACACCTTTTCTTTGACTTGACTCTTTCTCTAATTCTTTTTCTCCTTCTCTCTCTCTCTCTCTCTCTCTCTCTCTCTCTCTCTCTCTCTCACAAACATTTTCTCGCACTTTCCTCCCTCATTTACTCTCTCAAACTGTTTCGCTCGATCTCTTTAACTTTTTTGTGGTTGTTCTTATACTTTCTCTTCTCTCACTTTCATTTTCTCACACTCTCACTCATTCTCTCTTTCTCTCACTCTGTCTTTCACACACTCTCTCTCTCTCTCTTTCTCATGTCTCTTCCTGTCTATTACTTTCCCACTCTATTTCTCTCCTTATCTTTCCATTTCTCTCATTCTCTCTCAATTTCTTTTACTCTCTTTGTCATTATATAACACTTTATTCTCTTGTTCTCACCCTGTGTATGTCTGTTTCTTCCATGTACTTTGCTAATAGAGCAGCGGTTCTCACCCTGTGTATGTCTGTTTCTTCCATGTACTTTGCTAATAGAGCAGCGGTTCTCACCCTGTGTATGTCTGTTTCTTCCATGTACTTTGCTAATAGAGCAGCGGTTCTCACCCTATGTGCGTCTGTTTCTCCCATGTACATTTTTATTAGTCATAGAACAGCGGTTCTCACCCTATGTGCGTCTGTTTCCCCCATGTACATTTTTATTAGTCTTAGAACAGCGGTTCTCACCCTGTGTATGTCTGTTTCTTCCATGTACTTTGCTATTAGAGCAGCGGTTCTCACCCTATGTGCGTCTGTTTCTCCCATGTACATTTTTATTAGTCTTAGAACAGCGGTTCTCACCCTATGTGCGACTGTTTCTCCCATGTACATTTTTATTAGTGTTAGAACAGCGGTTCTCACCCTGTGTATGTCTGCTTCTCCCATGTACTTTGCTATTAGAACAGCGGTTCTCACCCTATGTGCGTCTGTTTCTCCCATGTACATTTTTATTAGTCTTAGAACAGCGGTTCTCACCCTGTGTATGTCTGTTTCTTTCATGTACTTTGTTATTAGAACAGCGGTTCTCACCCTGTGTGCGTCTATTTCTTCCATGTACTTTGTTATTAGAACAGCGGTTCTCACACTATGTGTGTCTATTTCTTCCATGCACTTTTCTGTGTGTTTATTTCTTCTATGCACTTTTCTGTGTGTTTATTTCTTCTATGCACTTTGATATTAGAACAGCGGTTCTCACCCTATGTGCGTCTGTTTCTCACATGTACAGTTTTATTAGTCTTAGATTATCGGTTCTCACCCTGTGTATGTCTGTTTCTTCCATATACTTTGCTATTAAAACAGCGGTTCTCACCCTATGTGCGTCTGTTTCTCCAATGTACATTTTTATTAGTCTTAGAACAGCGGTTCTCACCCTGTGTATGTCTGTTTCTTCCATGTACTTTGCTATTAGAACAGCGGTTCTCACCCTATGTGCGTCTGTTTCTCCCATGTACATTTTTATTAGTCTTAGAACAGCGGTTCTCACCCTATGTGCGTCTGTTTCTCCCATGTACATTTTTATTAGTCTTAGAACAGCGGTTCTCACCCTGTGTATGTCTGTTTCTTCCATGTACTTTGCTATTAGAACAGCGGTTCTCACCCTATGTGCGTCTGTTTCTCCCATGTACATTTTTATTAGTCTTAGAACAGCGGTTCTCACCCTGTGTATGTCTGTTTCTTCCATGTACTTTGTTATTAGAACAGCGGTTCTCACCCTGTGTATGTCTGTTTCTTCCATGTACTTTGTTATTAGAACAGCGGTTCTCACCCTGTGTATGTCTGTTTCTTCCATGTACTTTGTTATTAGAACAGCGGTTCTCACACTATGTGTGTCTATTTCTTCCATGCACTTTTCTGTGTGTTTATTTCTTCTATGCACTTTGATATTAGAACAGCGGTTCTCACCCTGTGTGCGTCTGTTTCTCCCATGTACATTGTTATTATTCTTAGAGCAGCGGTTCTCACCCTGTGTATGTCTGTTTCTTCCATATACTTTGCTATTAAAACAGCGGTTCTCACCCTATGTGCGTCTGTTTCTCACATGTACATTTTTATTAGTCTTAGATTATCGGTTCTCACCCTGTGTATGTCTGTTTCTTCCATGTACTTTGCTATTAGAACAGCGGTTCTCACCCTATGTGCGTCTGTTTCTCACATGTACATTGTTATTAGTCATAGAACAGCGGTTCTCACCCTGTGTGCGTCTTTTTCTCACATGTACATTGTTATTAGTCATAGAACAGCGGTTCTCACCCTGTGTGCGTCTGTTTCTCCCATATACATTGTTATTATTCTTAGAACAGCGGATCTCACCCTGATTGTGTCTGTTTCTCCTATGTACTTCGTTATTTGTCTTTAAAAAATCGCTAACACTGACAATGGTTTTTTCTTTTCTTTCTTCTTTAACCAAATGTTTTAGTGCTTTTATTCTTCCCCATGAGGATCATCTCTCTTTCTGACCAATTCAATTTGATCACAGATAAATCAAACATCCCTCACAGTGTATTATATATTCCATTTTATCCAAACCGTACCTTCTATGTTTTTATTTCTGATTACATTTAGACACGTTCTGATTGTCTGATGATTTGTTTCGTTTATCTGCGCTGTCTTCTACGACCTCAGTGCGAATATTAAAGAAGGTATTGATCGTTTACCGGTTTGCCTCCCCGCAGTTTGTAAGAGGATTTTTGTGTGATGATGTGTCAGATAGTAATTGACGATGTGAACACGCCGTATTCTTCTCTGTCATCGCTGGCGTTGTTAAGTCGTTAAAAATATTTTAACGGAGACACAACTCGTTTAGCCTGTGACTAAATTTCGTATAAGTTATATCATGGCGAACACACGGGTGTTATCGAGATCCGAAAGTAGAGCAAATAATAGTAACACTGTCACCTGCCACACAGGCCTATGTCATAAGAAGGGATTAGGGACGAGGGACTGGCTGTTAAAATCCAGGATCTCCGTTGTAATTAATCCTGCTAAAGATCGAATCCTGGATTTGAGAATCATCCCTCAAATGTGCCTGCAGATTGTAAGAAATGTGCATTACGCCTGGAGATTGTAAGAAATGTGCATTACGCCTGGAGATTGTAAGAAATGTCGCGGAACAATACCTTTTGTATTAGAATACTACCGGCAAACTGTGTCCAACAATTACATCTGTAGTAGAATAGTGCCGGCAAACTGTGTCCAACAATTACATCTGTAATATAATACTGCCGGCAAACTGTGTCCAACAATTACATCTGTAATAGAATAGTGCCGGCAAACTGTACCCAACAATTACATCTGTAGTAGAATAGTGCCGGCAAACTGTACCCAACAATTACATCTGTAATAGAATAGTGCCGGCAAACTGTACCCAACAATGACACTGAGAAACACTATTTCATGGGCAGTCCTGTACATTAGGAGAGGAAGAGAGTTTGTTGTGTTTCAATCTCCGCCCCCCCTCCCTCCCGGTTATGTATTCAGGGCATCACTTTTTATACTATGAATTTAGCGAAAGGGTTGGTTAAAATCCCCCCACCCTCTCCATGCCACATCTGACAATTTTCCAGATAAAAACTCACCGATAATCTGATGACAACGAAGGAAATTACGCAAGAAAATTAGTCACAGCCTTGACCTTGAATTGTTAACATGACCTTCTCTAAGGTTAACCTCTCCCCTCCATACCCCGCCCCACCACCTTTCATTACTAACGAACTCTCTGCTGCCCTCACCATTTGACCAGGAGCTCTGGAAACATTCCTGACTATTAGAATGTCAGAGAATCCTCAATATGAAGCTACGAGCAGAATCCTACCGCATGACATAGGCGACAACAGCTGAAATATCGTACTTCCTCAGGATTATGTCATCATCATCATGTTACGGGTTGGCTTCTCGGTTGATTGTTCCACCTCATGAAGAGTTAATTAAATGTCGCTAACATCAATTTCTGGTTTCTCAGTTATTGAGTTAGTTAATAATTTCTGGTTTCTCAGTTATTGAGTTAGTTAATAATTTCTGGTTTCTCAGTGAGTTAGTTAATAATTTCTGGTTTCTCAGTTATTGAGTTAGTTAATAATTTCTGGTTTCTCAGTTATTGAGTTAGTTAATAATTTCTGGTTTCTCAGTGAGTTAGTTAATAATTTCTGGTTTCTCAGTTATTGAGTTAGTTAATAATTTCTGGTTTCACAGTTATTGAGTTAAAAGGAAAATTAAATATCAGAGCCTATAAGTATAGTTTTATATTCTAAGATCTAGTAACATGTTAAAGTTCAAAATAATTTCGCTCTGCTAACTACACAGCATCGACGCTTCGACCAAAAGCCTTTTATCATGCAAGCAGTAGTGGGCTGGAGTTTCCAAACAACCCATAAACAGCTTTCTTTCGTTACTGCATGTTTTCCTGTTAAGGTGTGCAGGGAGGCGTTTAAGGCTGTGGAAATAAAGGCCTATGTGACAAAGCTGGCGCCGCGACGTGTACAGTAAGAATTTTTTGCTACTCTCCAAAAGACAAAAATCCTTGTCCCAACCCCGAATTGAACCCGGGACCTCAGGAATCTGAGGCCGGCGTTCTAACTGTACGGCCACGCGTTCCACTGTATACAACGACCCATAGCGACCACGAAAATAAATATAAGTATAACTTTATTGACCAATGAACATCACGAGAATAGTCAAAAGAACAGGCTTGAGCTAGTGAGTTATATTGTCGAGGGTCAGGCTCCAGCTCTCGTGATACACATGTAGTAGCAGACAACCTATGAAGGTGTCACTATGTAAACTGTCGTAACTCAAGAGAAAATTGAAAAACTGGAAAATCCAGGAAAATTGGGAGTTTAGATCAAACTTTGCTTTAAAAGATATTTTTGGAGGATATTTTTGAGAAATATTTTGATTCTTGATTTGAAAACTGGCATCACAGCACGTGAGACATTCCCATTCGTGCTCCGCCCTCTGTTCCAGCAGCCATTCGACCCGATGGTGTTTCGAGTCCAATGCCGCTGAAACAGACGTCGACATCAGGGCACAACTCTGGTCCTCGCGACAGGTTTCTTTGTTGTTCTGCCTACCCACGCCGTGCCCGTAACTAGTTCAAGCACAACGTCGGCCTGTCGGAACAACATAACTGTTATCGAAGGTTACAAATACGGGATTGTATAGATGACGTGCCATGGAGCTTCTATAAGAAGATAACCTCAATATAAAGGCATGTCATCCACCAAGGTCTGTAGTATGGAGTAACATCAATGATATATATATATATGTATGAGAAATATATATGACTCGATCACTGTTTCGATAATATACCAACTCTCACAACTACCTCTTCATCCCAAGATCGAGATGGAAGTTAAAAGACAAATGATTTACAGTATATTCCTACCAACACTGTGTTACCAGTGCCAAACCTGGTCTCTCACATCTTCACATTACAGAAAGATAGTGACATGTGAGATGAAATGCTTGAGGAAAGCTGCCGGGGTCACCAGGCTTGATAGATTGCGAAATGAATATATCAGGGAAAGAATAGGTATAATATATTGTACAGATTACATAGAGAGAGAACAGATCAAGTGGTCACATTATGACCACATTATGAGAATGCATCACGAAAAGTTGCCCGTACAAACATATAACCAAATGAGATCAGGGTACACAAAGCCAGAGGAAGACCACGGAAAAGATGGATAGAAAACGTCAGGGACTTCCTGAACCGACACGGTCATAGCACAGCCGAGACCACACATCTGGCATTAGAACGCAAGCTCGACCTCCAATCACCCCCACGCTTAACGACAAGAGTGGATAACAAACCACCTGGGGAAACACACTAGACAATTTTTTGAGAAAACGGCAATTTTTCCTGTTGTTTTGTATTATTTTTGCTCTATTTATTTATTTGATGTCTTCTAAAATGCAACTTTCATCCACTATTATCTAGATACAAACATTTCTTTTCTAGAAGGTACATGGGAAAATGCCGACCATTGATGCGCAGCAGTTATCACACATTGATACTTTTTTCTATGCTAGATTGTTAGTTTGTTAGTTACTAGTTTATTAGTTTGTTTGTTACTAGTTTATTAGTTAGTTACTAATTTGTTATAAATAAAATATGATATAAAGAAATGTGTTTTTTTTTTAATTTTTCAAATTTCAGGATCGACAGACATTTCGTCGGATAGTTTTGAAAACAGCATTCAACAAGAGGAAAAAGTTCGAGAAATTGATTGAAGGATGTGCTATGCTCAAGTCCCTGGATGTTAGTATATACGTTTGTTTGTTTTATCTCTCATTCAATAAGCCGCTCAATCATTTCCACATATTTCTGTACTATATCACTCATTCGTAATGATATTTTCAATAATACGTAAGATCTAATGTTTTTTTCCCATTCAAACACATGGTCTCATCTATCGTTCAATCATACACATGGTCTAATCTATCGTTCAATCATACACATGATCTCATCAATCGTTCAATCATACACATGATCTCATCAATCGTTCAATCATACACATGGTCTAATCTATCGTTCAATCACACACATGGTCTCATCAATCGTTCAATCATACACATGGTCTCATTTATCGTTCAATCATACACATGGTCTCATCAATCGTTCAATCATACACATGATCTCATCAATCGTTCAATCATACACATGATCTCATAAATCGTTCAATCATACACACGATTTAATCATTCTTTCAAAATTCTGGTAGAAATCTCATTTGATGTATCTCCATCTTGTGTCATTTTGCTGCCTAAATAAGAAAAGCTATCAACTGTCTGAATAGTTTCTCCATTGAGGCTGATTTTAAGGTTACAGTTAGTCAATGCATTAACTTAGTCTTTGGAATGTTGCCTTGTAGGCCAATTTGTTCTGAAAGAAGACAAAGTCGATTCAGCATGTCTTGTGCATTATCAGGCGTTGGACTTAATAACACAAAGTCTTATACAGAATCAGAACCACTAAGAATTCTTTAGCCTGTACATTTTATAGCAAAATCAGGACCACTAAGATTTCTTTAGCCTGTACATTTTATAGCAAAATCAGGACCACTAAGATTTCTTTAGCCTGTACATTTTATAGCAAAATCAGGACCACTAAGATTTCTTTAGCCTGTACACTTTATAGCAAAATCAGAACCACTAAGATTTCTTTAGCCTGTACACTTTATAGCAAAATCAGGACCACTAAGATTTCTTTAGCCTGTACATTTTATAGCAAAATCAGGACCACTAAGATTTCTTTAGCCTGTACATTTTATAGCAAAATCAGGACCACTAAGATTTCTTTAGCCTGTACATTTTATAGCAAAATCAGGACCACTAAGATTTCTTTAGCCTGTACACTTTATAGCAAAATCAGGACCACTAAGATTTCTTTAGCCTGTACATTTTATAGCAAAATCAGAACCACTAAGATTTCTTTAGCCTGTACATTTTATAGCAAAATCAGGACCACTAAGATTTCTTTAGCCTGTACATTTTATAGCAAAATCAGGACAACTAAGATTTCTTTAGCCTGTACATTTTATAGCAAAATCAGGACCACTAAGATTTCTTTAGCCTGTACATTTTATAGCAAAATCAGGACCACTAAGATTTCTTTAGCCTGTACATTTTATAGCAAAATCAGGACCACTAAGATTTCTTTAGCCTGTACATTTTATAGCAAAATCAGGACCACTAAGATTTCTTTAGCCTGTACATTTTATAGCAAAATCAGGACCACTAAGATTTCTTTAGCCTGTACATTTTATAGCAAAATCAGGACCACTAAGATTTCTTTAGCCTGTACATTTTATAGCAAAATCAGGACCACTAAGATTTCTTTAGCCTGTACATTTTATAGCAAAATCAGAACCACTAAGATTTCTTTAGCCTGTACATTTTATAGCAAAATCAGGACCACTAAGATTTCTTTAGCCTGTACATTTTATAGCAAAATCAGAACCAGTAAGATTTCTTTAGCCTGTACATTTTATAGCAAAATCAGAACCACTAAGATTTCTTTAGCCTGTACATTTTATAGCAAAATCAGGACCACTAAGATTTCTTTAGCCTGTACATTTTATAGCAAAATGCTCATTTCGGGCATAATGTTACATAACCCAATATATAAAAATGTAGATTTATCACCAAAATAACACTATTAAAAACGATTGTTATGCAAACGCTTTGCTACCAATGCCAAACATGGACAACGATAGCACAAGGCAAACATAAACTAGTGACAGCTGAAATAATATGCTTACGCAGAATTCTAGGAATATAGCTAAGATACAGAGGGAGAAATGAGGAAATTAGACAAAGAACTGGCACCGTCCCAATCTTGGAATACATTAAGAACCAACAGATCAAATGGTTTGCACACATCAGCAGACTACCATCAGACAGTATACCACAGCAAGCTATGCTACACAGATGCAGTGAAGGCAGACCTAGAGACCAACATCGAAAACGACTTATCACCGAAATAAAAGAGGCGACAAATTCCACAATATACTCAGCACACAAGAGGGCTATAAAAAGGGCAATAAAGGGTTTAGCGAATAGATAGATAGATATATAGGCAAGCTAAAACGTAATGGGGACATAATGCATCCTTGTTTTACTCCTGTGTCTACGTAAATCATTCAGTCCTACTCACGTTTGTTTGAACACAGCATCTTGAGTTGTCATATAAAGCATTGATTACATTTAAATATCTAGTTGGGAAGCCGTAATTAGCAAGGATTTTCCAGAGTGTTGGCCGGTGCAGACTATCAAATGCCTTTGAAAATCAATAACATATCGCTGGCTCATAAATCTGCTGTATATAGCTGACTTATAACTCTGGTTCTTCTTCTTCTTCTTCAGCATTCATTTTCAAATTCCCACTGGATTTTTCTTGTAACAGGACAATCGTCTTTCAAGATTTCCATTTTGATGTAGTGCAGAAAATGGAAATGCGTTATGTTGCCGTCTTATTTGCGCCAATCGCCCAACATATCCGTCTTGTACGGGATAACTCTGATTCATAATACTGATTACCGTAACGCTGATTCAGATAACGATGATTTATATCACAGATTTAGAACTCGGATTTACAACTCTGATTATAACGTTTGTTTATAACGTTGATTCTTCTTGTTCTTCTTGCTGTTGAACATGTGTAGACAAATCCAGTTTTCTTGATAAATGCTGCTGCATTTGGAAGTTGTTCAGTGCTCCCCTAAAACTCGCTGTGGATGTCTGTCTGTGTGCCAGTGCTACACCCTCGACTGTTTTAGCTTGATGCAGTCTTGCTAAATAAATCAGAGGTCTGTCCTGTCTGCCCTTTAAAGATCTCTTCTCTTTAGTAATCTTCTCTTGAGTGAACTTCGCTTTGGTATTTTGTAGTTTCAATCTTCTATTGAGTGAACTTCGCTTTGGTATTTTGTAGTGTGATACTAATCGTTGTGTACGTGAATCGATATAGTCGCAACGAAACTACAATGGTCCAGCATGAGACCATCTGGCGGAAGTGCTGTTCATGCTTGAGAACACACAGAATCTCGCATGTCCCTCCACAATTGACTCCATTCAAACTAGAAGACATGACCAAGCTACTGGAAATTCTAACTTGAATATGCACCCCTGGACATGGACAAAATTTGAATTCAGCTCCTCATTGCACACATGGCAAGCATTTGACTAATGCCTGGGAGCACGTTATTCAAATGTCTGACCAAAGAAGTGTTTATACTCGGATATTGGACGATGTGGGCAACGTAGAGGGGGAACATGCCACTAACGACACTGCAAGCCTGGTCTAACTCGACTGTTGCCGTTGTCAAACAAGCCTCATACAGAGAGAATTGGGTTCATTACCCATTTGCCTACTGCGAAGCTCCTCGCCTGAGATAGACGCACTCTACATACTCCGTTTGGTAACAAAAGCAATGGCGAAAAATTAAAATGCACAGGCCGCGCCTTGGGATGAATTGGAAGGACATCCATCACAAGCGGACGAGGCCAGTGCGTGAGCAATGCACAGGTCAAATCTTAGGCCACCGACGTGTTTCGCAGAGCAGCACCTCGTCTAGGAAGGTGTGTTACCCCTGAGTCTAGTTCGACTGTCGCCGTTACCTGACACGGCTCATACAGAAGAAATTAGGTCTGGGACCTAGGGGTGGTAATGGAATGGTTTCTCTACACAAGGAACAGCTCGCTGGCTGTGAAGTGTCTCGTCGGGGAAAAGACACACAATGGATGATCCTTGCAAACTATCATCTCGTCTCGTGACTGTGACGTCTCTCCGTATAATGCTCCGTCAATAGGGACTTGCATTAAGCCGAAAGTTGAAGTTTCCTGGGTATGCAAGAAAGCTCAGAAAAATCACCCCACTGCACATAGGAAGTAAGAGGTAATCGATAGCATCCTGAGGGTATTGACAAACAAACAAACTTCCGTCTAAAATAAAACACGCCAAAGTTCAGGTGGCAGACTCTCAGAATGTGCTAACAGTAATTCATTTGTAGGAGCACGTACGGAATGTTACTGTGGTGTTTACCTACAACTCGAAACGCGCTGCCCCTTGTCTATACGGATAGTTTATGCGAGTGAACGCAGTGTTGTATTGTCGCGCTTCCAGGCCTGCCGTGTGCTTAGTTTTCCGGATGTTATGTCCCGAAATAAAACACTGCAAAACCTGTCATTTAATCACGCAGGGCAATACATTTTAGCATTTTTTTGTTCAATTTCAGCGTAACCTTATTTGAATGGAATATGCGTCATGCCACCCGATTGATTGCGGCTTATCTATTTCACTCTTTTCTGTCGCCCGTCTCTATTTCAAGAGCCTAATTTACTGAAACTGATGAAAGGCGAATTATCTCAGCTTCATTTCACAGAAGTGCACATTGAACTATGAAATGGGCTTTGTAGACTGAAGTAATTAGTCGTACAAAAAGAGTTCTGTGCCCTCACAGAGAAACCAAATCAAATCGTACGAAAATTAGATTTTATAAAGAAAACTGTTCATTCTCTGTATATTGAAGTTCATGGTCATGTTTGATTTATCAATTCTGCATTCTTAAGCTGCACGTTCTTCATTGAGCAATGCTGCTATGCTTCCATTAGTTCATGTTTGATCGCTGGTCAACAAAGTTTACAAATGTTATGTTTCTGAAATGTTATTACTTATTTCTTATCAATTTTGAAGAGCTGAGCACAAATATTTCAGTCAAATTTCACAATTGGCTCCAGTTTTGTTATCTATTCTTCTTCTGCGTTCGTTCTGAAACTCCTGCAGATTAGCAGGATGTAGTCCGGAGAACGGAATGCGTTGTGTCATGGTTTACAGCAATTCTGCGATATCTGCGCCTTTCGGCCTGACACATCCGACTTCAGCATGGATATGGGTCTCTGGCCCTATATGGGATGGGACAGTCAACTCCATCCCAAGACCTCTTTAGTCGCCTCGTACGACATGCATGGAAGGTAAACAGTGATGCTATTCTTTGCTCCCCTTTCGGGCCCCGGCAACACACGGGGTAGTTTTGTTATAATCTGCAAAAATGAATGTTAACATCGCGAAATGTATGCCAATAGAAATAATGCACCGGTTAATACCTCTACAAAATCATGTCATTGACTACTTCTTAGATTTCTTCGCCTGCCTCTTGTACAGCTGTTTGGGAGCATCTCTGGTGAGTGTCCAGCAATAGTCAGCCAGCATTGTAGATGACCATTTTCCCTGGTATTTTTGACCCATTGTTGCGATATCTTGATATCACTAACCATGCCACAGTTCTCTTGAAAGAAATCCAGATGGGAATGAAGGAAGTGGATCTTTATAAACATATTGCATCCAAGTATCGCATAATCTATCAGCATCTCCTCTACTAATTTGTTGTAGTTTTCTGCCCTAACATTTACCGAGAAAGTTTGTGGTCACTAGGCGAAAGGCATGTCATGCTTGTTTCGCATTAACCTGCAGCAAGTTGTTGAAACGTTCATCTTTTAAGAGCCCTCGAATCCGAGGACCCACAAATATTCCATCTTTAATCTTTGCTTCACTGAGTCGAGGAAACGTTTCGAGTAGGTACCGGAAATCTGGCGAAGTTTATGCCCTCACCAAACCTAGTTTTATGTGAAGGGGTTACTAGCAGAACTTTGTGAGACTCGACCACAGCTGAGTGCTGGACATTCTTCTCACCAACTACTACATTTTTGTCTGCAAATCCTTTCCTTCCGCGAGTAGTGCAATTCCCGTGCTCAACTATCCCACTCACAAAAAAACGGGCATGCATTTTGTATATCCTTGCTGTTGTCCCATTAAATGGGCAACTACCTTCAAATCACCACATGGGTGCCAGCTGTATTTGTTATACTCTATAATGTAATTCAGCATCTGTTCTTCTTCTTCTTCCTCTTCTTCTGCGTTCAGCATCTGTGGTCATGCTATATTGTTAGGCCTGTCGTCAAGACGAAGTCTACTGTATTCTCCAGGTCAGAGTGGCTGCCCCATAGCTTTTGCCTCAAGTCTGTATCCTCTGGTCAGGACTGATGTCTCTGCTCTTTATATGTTGGGATGTTGGGCAGTCCTGAAGTTTGTGTTCCGGGGTCTGGGTTCCGGATCCACATGGACACTCATCTCTGTATGAGATCCTCAATCAGTATCTGTTTTAAGTTATCGTATGTCTCTTCCATGTGAACAGCATGCGCTTCTGGAATAGATGGAAAACAGGTTTCATTGCGCAAAAGCACATCCTTAAGACGCTGTTTCGACGAGTCTACAAATAGTCTTCCTTCTTGTGGGTCATGAGTTATTTTTACAGCATTTGTGAGTCCCTCAATATCGGAACAGAATACCAGATTACTTTTGTGAAGAAAAGCCCCAACTTCAGGTGACGCTTTCGATATGAAGTCATTGTGACAATATCTTCTAGGAGATTCCATTGTTGGAGTCTTGAGACGTTGTGCCTTGCTCTTTGCTAAGTCTAAATCACGAAACGGGGCCATTAAGTTCTTCCTGTGTTTGTTTATAACGTTGATTCTTCTTGTTCTTCTTGCTGTTGAACATGTGTAGACAAATCCATTAAATTCTTCCTGTGTTATTCTGAGTTGATTTGATGATGTAGCACAATGAAAATCTGGATCAATGCTGACGGACCAGGAGATGTCGGCT